>JAWPHD010006376.1:0-145968 GCA_037043455.1 Cyrtodaria siliqua
AACTGTTGATCAAGCTGAAACCTTATTTTGAACTATGCCATGGTGCGTCGTCCGTCTGTCTGTCCGTCCGTAAACTTTTTTTGTAGCGACTACTCCTCTGAAACTACTGAATGGATTTTCATGAAACTTTACAGAAATGTTGCCCATTAAGTCTAGTTGATCCTAGCAAAAAATCATGTTGATGTGAAATCCAAGATGGCCGCCAAATCTAAAAATAGGTTTTTAAAAAACAAGTTTGTAGCGACTACTTCTTGAAAACTCTGAGTGATATAGATATGGGACTTTTTCTAAAATGATCAGCATGACATGATGTTGGTCCTTGTCGAAAATGTTTTGATTCGACGTTAAACATGGCTGCCAGCGGCCATCTTTGTTTACATAGAGTTATATAATGAAAACTTGTAGCGACTACTCCTCTGAAACTACTTGACGGATTTTCATGAAACTTCGCAGGAATGTTGCTCTGGATGTCTAATTGACCCTAGCAAAATTTCAGGTCGGCCGGAAATTCAAGATGGCCGCCACGGCTAAAAATAATTTTTCAAAATACAAGTTTGTAGCGACTACTTCTTGAAAACTTTAAGTGATATTGATATGGGACTTTTTCTAAAATGATCAGCATGACATGATTCGTTTTGATTCAATGTTAAACATGGCTGTCAGCGGCCATCTTTGTTTACATAGAGTTATATAATGAATACTTGTAGCGACTACTCCTCTGAAACTACTTGACGGATTTTCATGAAACTTCTCAGGAATGTTGCTCTTGATGTCTTATTGATCCTAGCAAAATGTCAGGTCGGCCGGAAATTCAAGATGGCCGCCACAGCTAAAAATAAATTTTCAAAAAAAAAGTTTGTAGCGACTACTTCCTGAAATCAAAATCAATCAGTAGAGCTTCAAGGTCATTGACCTCTTGTTCAAGCTTAAAACCTTGTTTTGTGAACTGTGATTTTCAAGCCGAAACCTTATTTTATAAACTGTTTTTCAAGCTAAAACCTTGTTTTGTGTTTGTGAACAGTTCAAGCTAAAACCTTGTTTTGTAAACTGTTTTTCAAGCTAAAACCTTATTTTGTAAACTGTTTTTCAAGCTAAAACCTTGTTTTGTGAACTTTTTTTTCAAGCTAGAACCTTGTTTTGTGAACTGTTTTTCAAGCTAAAACCTTTTTTCAAACTGTTTTTCAAGCTAAAACCTTGTTTTGTGAACAGTTTTTCAAGCTAAATCCTTATTTTGTAAACTGTTTTTCAAGCTGACATCTGATTTATAAATTTCAATGAACTGTTCCTCCAACATTTAAAGCTGTACTACGGAAGTGTTTGTCCATTATTATTCAGGATTTACTCTTGAAAACCTTACTGTTCTTTTTGAAGTTTAAATTTACATGTATGCAATAAGATTTACTGTCTTCTCTGCATATCAGGTTGTGCGAGACTTTCAGACCTGTCTACGAAGGACCATCCGCCAATTCGGTGGGTACTGCCACCTGGTATCAGTGCAAAGGCTCTCAGTGGAGTGTTCAAGCTTGATTGGATCTGCAGGTAACGGTCACTGTGTGTAGCAAACAGGCTTTTTTGTCAGAAATAGGGGAAGTGGCCCAGGCCCTTCAGTAGGGGGAAAAAAGTGTGATTTTCGAGACAAAGGAGAAAAAATAATGCAATTTTCGAGATATAAGGGAAACAGTATTAGGTTTAGGCAGAAATTGAAGATTTTGGTGTGCAAATATGCAAAATAGGTACATTTTAGATAAACTGTCTTCTATAAATGTATCCCAAACATAATAATGTTGAGAAAGTTAGAGAGGGAAATAATTTTCAACAATTTTGTTTTTTAAGAATTTTCTCAGTCAAAGAGGGGAAAAAAGTAGTTAGAAAGGATGCTTATCTTATTGCACCAAAGTCTAGCATTTGCTAATTAAAAACAAAAAAACTCTTTCCCCCCACACACACCCACATCTTCCATCCTTACATGTCTCCCAACAGAACATTATTTAGGCAGTCTTTTATTTAAAGGGACAAGGCACAACACTTTTGAAGTTTGTATCCAGCATTAAAGTTCAAGGGGGTCATAAAATGTTTAGGGTCGGCCCCTAAGAACTGGCTCGGACCGCCGGAACCACACCTTTTATTTTATTTGGTCTAATTAATATTAATGATTTTAAATATGAAAGTTATGTAAAAAAAAAAAAATAGGATGCTGCAAGTTTCTCAAAATCAAGTTTGCCATGTGTCCCTTTTATAACTATTTGTAGAGTACAATGTTTCGTGAAATTGGTAAGACCAGGATATTCTGTACTTAACACCATTAAAAGTGCAAGTTTTTTTTATTTTGTGTTTATTTCAAAGATCAGTTGTAGTGTTATGTATATGTAAGAAATTATCCACATTCTCTATAAATCTGGTGACCAATCAAATTCATGTATTGAAAGAAGTAAAATCGGAATTATGCAATCGATCTTTGAGACATTTTAATTAAAAATAAACACAGAATGAAAACACTTGCTCTTTTAATGACATTAAGTACGTAAACAGCCTGTATTTTCTTTCTACCCACTGATTTTAGTTTTGCAACAGCTTCAATAAAATATATGTATAATTGTTTTGAAGGCGCGAGCTCGACTTTGTCAAGACCACTCATCTTCACAATCCCTGGAACGAGAACCGACCTGTGAAGATCGGCCGTGACGGACAGGTATGATGGCAATGTTTTTGGCGTTTCCGTTGAAATTTGTTCATTTCCAGAGTATAACCCAAAAAATGGGTTTTATATTTTTGGTATGTTTTTTAACTTGCTACACATATCAACCTAATGGCAATTGGGACTTTCTAATATATTTTTTCGGTCAAACTTATATAACCATTAAGAATCTTGTGAAAAATAAAAATAGTCTTGTGTTTTTGGGGAATTGGGAGGGGTTGTAAGAATATTGTGAAAAATAAAAATAGTCTTGTGTGTTTGGGGAGTTGGGAGGGGTTGTAAGAATATTGTGAAAAATAAAAATAGTCTCGTGTGTTTGGGAAGTTGGGAGGGGTTGAGGGTATCTGCAGAGAGTATTAATAATTGGTGATTTGTTTTTGTGTCCCCTTAGGGATAACTATATTGGCCTGCCTTGCGGTTGTGGCGCATTCCAAAAATTACTCAAACATCTTTTACTAATTATTTCATGGTTTTATGTTTTTTTTTCAAAACATGACAATTTAATGTTCTGTGGAAGATTCTAGTGATTTTGATACAGTGGTATCCATGAAAATGTGTTGACCTACCACACTTTGACAGGTGAACACACTGCTATTGTATCTGTAACATCAGATGAGGACGTAAACCGGCTGGTCTGGTTTATCGACATCTATCCTCCGAGCATGGCAAAGAACGATAGGAATCTATTTGTTAGAAGAGTAGACAGGTACCAGGATTCCTATGTATTCTTCCCCTTTGGCGGCTGTAAAAAAATATGTTGATGAGCCGTTAAACATCATTCACATGTATTTGTATATAAATAAAGAACGAGATAAGTAGATCAAGTCTTTAACCAGAAACTGTTTCATTCTAATAATTTTACTAACATTTTTGACTTGCAGGAGATCGAGCCACGCTGTGGCGAAGCACTTTGCAAATTGTTCCCAACCGACGATAATGTTGATTTGAATGATATTGTACGCGAAGCTAGAAGATCAAGTGCAACAAGACGCGGAGATTTTAATTCTCGGTCGCTTCGTGGAAGAGATACGGTCAGGGGCAGAGGAGATTTTAGGTTAGATCCCTTCCTATTTGGACTTTACAAAATGTATGGAAGAGGAATTACGTGATCTTGTGTGTGATATAGTTGAAATAGGAAGGTGAAAAAAATATCTGCTGAAAAATTCTTGAATTAAACAGCAGGTCTGTGTCACGGGTTTGTGAATGTTGTTGGGTATGGGGGTGAAGTAATAGGGGAGAAATGACGAGAACTAAATAAGCAAATTGGGTAAGTAACGTGTAAGTGACGTGTTTGTGATCTCTATCAAACGGTTCATTAGGTGAACTAGCCAGCAATTTCTATCCAGTATAATATTCATTCACATAAACCTTTTATTTTGTTCATTTAAGATATTCCAGAATAAATCTCCTCCCGATGCAGATTTTCTCGGGCTTTTTTACAAACTGAAATTGAACATTTGAGTCGGTGTTGATCCTTGACTCAAAAATAAAAATGTGTAGTTTCCCAGTGCCACAGGAAGTTGCTTTTGGATTTATTCCAAGGTGTCGAGTCTTCCATTGAAGTAGTGGGAAGGGACTTGAAATAATTTGGACTTATTTTAGTTTCCATAATAACGAACTTGTATGGACCTAACCATGTTAGTTATAGTGAATACAGATGCATGCAAAACGCTAATGGACTAGCCAATGCCTGCAACGTTTCATCCTTAGTAAAAATAACACCAGATATCGACAGCACCCAAAATAACCACATATAGAGTAAGTCAGTAATACACATGGACAGCAGGTTTCGCACAAGTGTTAAATGAAATGGACTTCTAATTTCTCTCATGTGTCTACTAATAGTAGCGTAAGCCGTTAAATGGACAATCCATTGTTTACACAAACATCATCAGCCAAATTAGTAAGTCGTCTTTATGGACTTCTCATTTCTTTTTATGAACATTTATTTTGTGTGGTTATTTGAAAAAATTGAGAAAAAACAACACAGTTGCATTTTGTTTGGAATGTGACTGTGTGAACTGTTTATGAACTGTGCGTTGTGATAGTCACGTCCTTGTGAATATGGATACAAATATTTATCTGGTGACTTCTCAACGCGTGAGAGCAGATAAATGGAGTTAATTCCAACACAGACGGTACGTTTATATCACATTTCTCTCTCATTTTGGACAGGTTTTTTGTTTCGTCTAGTTAAAATTGTATTAAAATGATTGCATTTTGAAAATAAATGGTGGGTTGGAAAAAATTCCATACTTTTGAAATTTTCGTAAATAATTGCTAAATTTGACACAAGCTTTCATTAAAAACTAGTTTGCAGTTAAACTCTTACCTAATACATGTTATACTTAACGCAGTATTTACTTCTTTTCTTTTATCTTATAAGCATTTTACTTAATGCAGTAGATACTGTACATTTTTCTATTCAAAATGCAGTCATATGAATGTATAAGTAATTAAAACTTATTGCAAAGTTTTAACTATAGTTTGGATGGCAACCACTGAACTTAAGGACGGTCTCCAATAAGTTAATCTTATAGAATGAAACCTTAAAGAATTATTGCCGGCATTGTGCTGGTATTCAGTCACTTGTAATTTTGAACTTGATTTGGACACAGTAGGTGGATATTGAAACTTGTGCGATACAGATACAGTTGCTCTCGCGTAGTTTACGAGTCTTACAACGGTGGCTGACAGGGTAATATGCTGATGATTGAAACTTTGGGTTAGAATCCCCAGGGAGCTCGACTTGTAGCAGAGAAGCTGTTGGTTCTTACAGATTGATGAGGTATAAGTACTGGTTGTACCCAGCAGTAAGGATGGGGGGTGGTCTGCTTCCACACTAAAAATCGACCGTGGTACATAGTCCTAATATGTGCTGAAAATGATTTTAAACACCATTCAAACATCAAACTTGCAACAATGACAACTTTTCAACAAGGCTCAAGTTTCTGCAGTCGCAGTGAACGTTTATCACGGGAGTCCTGCTGGAACTCGAGTTAAGCTGGGACGACAAAAGCAAACACATGAGAGCATCTGTATATACATTATTAGTAACGTCGCACAATCATTTAAGATGAATAACGAGGGGGGAACTCGAAACTATGGTAACTTTATAATACAATAGAATAAGATACTCCAGTTTTGCGTTTTGTAAATGTTGTGTTATGTGTTATATTCATTTATAACTGATTACATTAATTGGTGTCTACGTAAATTTAAGGTGATAGTTTAATTAACATTGTTGAAGTGATACGGGAAATAATTCCCGAGTGAGAAAGATTCTTGCGATATAGAAACGAGTGCGTTTTCGCACGAATTTCTATATCGCAAGAATATTTCTCACGAGTGAATTATTTTCCGTATGATAAAAATGTTAAACTATATAATATATATTCTGTGATGAATTTCTTTCCAATCGTGGATTAATTCGAAGACTGCGCACTAGGCGAGCTAGCACAGTAGAGGAAGGGATATGTTATAGATTTTCTCAAACTGGGAAATTTCTATAATTCATCACAGAATATATAATATATAATTCTCTCATACTACTAGATTTAGATTTCGTAGAAGTTTCATGTGTGTTGCCATCCGGGTTTTAAGTTTGACTTTTGTAAAGCAGTTTTAGATTTTTAAAGGGACTGGAGGCAATTTGGATGTAACTTTATAATTAAACTTTAGAACAAAAATGATTGTGGTTAGCTACGTTTCTCGGGTATTGCATGCAGCTAACTCTCCTACAGTTCCCAAATGATAGAAATGAAACTTTGAAATTCCCATTATTTCTCATGTATACAGCACTGACATGAAATGGACATCTTAAAGCAGGGGTATATTTCGCCCCCAAAGGGCAACAGCTTTGGTTGTATTTAAGTCTCTTTCTTAAATATAGCTGTTACGCAAATGATCATGACTTTTTGGGTCAATTTAAAGTAATGATTTTGCGTTCAGATTTGTTTCTTAAGACAAAATGCACCAGGGCCTCCGAACTCGGATCAAAGTTAGGTGGTACATCTCTTTAAATGTCATTGATGTTCACCTAATACCTTGACCTTCGCTTTCATGAGCATATAACCCTTTGTTCAGTAAACATTTTGTCTTAAGCTCATATTTGTACGTCCAGAACCTGTTAGGCCAGATATTTGTTGTAGCTGTATAATCCTTCAAGATGGCCTCCAGTCCCCAGTCTTTATTTAGTTGATTTTTATCTCGGTTTTAGTATTTAAACTCTTATTTATAACAATCGGATAAAGTTTCAAAACTGTATTATTATTGAATACAATTATTGAATGAAAAATAATCTAATGTTAAAAAAAATTGCTGCCGCTGGTATTATATCACTTGTTACATTTTCGATCTAATTTTATTTAACAAATCTGTACTTACTCATGTGTGTAACGTTTTCTTCGAAGAGAGATCTGTATTCAGACAATTTTCAGAAGACGTCGCCCCGATTTTAGAAGAGACTTTGGTCCACCTCAAAAACGTAGTAGGCAAGACTTTGGTAGAGACAGAGGTATGTATGTATACGTGTTTTCTTGTTTAAGAACGGCTGGTGTGTGTCCATCGTTGTCGTCTGTTATGTCATTGTTTTAAGGGCGATAACGTGTCAACGAAAATGCATACACAGGACATTCGATCAGACAAACTGAATTTTTTTGTCTGACCGAAAAGTTAAACAACATTTTTTGTTGAAGCGCAATTAGATGCATTGCTTCAACTCAACATTCTTAAACAAATGTTGATTTATTGTGCTATGACTGACTGTCTAAAAATGCGGCAACCCAACTTTTTTTATTATAGTTTTTGGGATCAGTAGGTCAAAGGTCACCGTGACCTTATATTGAAAGATGCATTCTGGATGATAACTTTGAAACCATAACACCTACACTCATAAAGCTTCATAGGTACATTGCTCTAAGTGAGAGAAGGATCCCTATTGTTTTTGAGGTCAAAGGTCAAGGTCACCATGAACTTGTAGAGAACGACGCATTCCTGGCGATAACTTCAAAACCTTTACACTTACACTCATGAAACATCATAGGTACATTGTCCTAGGTGAGAGGAGGAACCCTATTGCTTTTGGGGTCAGTAGGTCAAAGGTCAAGGTCACCTTAAATGGAAATATATGAATTCTACATGATATTTAACTAAACTCATGAAATTTCGAAGGTTCATCACCCTTGTTGAAAGCAGGAACCCTATTGCTTTTGGGGTCAATGGTCAAGGTCACTGACCTTTTATGGAAACATGAATTTTGCATGGTAACTTCAAAAAAAAGAAAAGTCTTCACTCTTGAAACTTCATAGTTTCATTGCCCTTGTTGAAAAAAGGAAACCAATTTCTTTTTGGGCCAGTAGGTCAAAGGTCAAGGTCACAGTGACCTTACAAGCCCTATCACATTTGGGGCCAGTAGGTCAAAGGACACACTGACCTTATATGGAAATATGCATTATGCACAATAACTTCAAAACCATAACACCTACACTCATAAAACTTCATAGGTACGTTGCCCTATGTAAAAGGAGAAGCCCTATTGCTCGTGGGGCCAGTAGGGTTAAGGTCAAGGTCACACTGACCTTATATGGAATTACATCTACCACACAATAACTTCAAAACACGCACTGTAACTTGTATCTATTAGTCCTACAGTTTTGAAACTTGACCAGTGCTCAAAGAAAATTATTTTAAGAGACAGGCCCAGGGCTTGTTGCTTCTTAAAATGGAGAGGCCCTGATTTGAAATGGACAGGCCCTGATTTAAAATGGAAAGGTCCAATATTTTTTTCTTATTGGAAATGTGTCTTTATTCACTTTTATAGCACACATTTGTTACGTATGTATTAATCAAGCTCAGAACTTCCTCTGACTAGATTTTTCTTTTTGCTACCACTTTATGCTCACTGGTCAGCGGACTTATTTACCATTTCGTTTAAAATATGTTAGAATAGAATATTACATAGTAATTTATAACCAATGCAAAGGAGAGTACTAGCACTTTTACCAAATGATAATAATCAGAGCCGACTTGGTGAAACTGGAGCTAAACTTGGAGCCAAATTTTTAATCAGGTTTTACGAGACTATCAGAGCCTCCTCTGGCTATATTTTTTCTTTCTGTCACCACTTTCTCCAAGTAAAGAATTAGGAGCCTAGACTAGAATTCATTTAAAAGTAGGATTCCAGGAACTCCTTACACCTTAAATAATGAATAGAAATATACTTTATATCTGTATTTATACATATACAGTATATATATTTTTCTTTCCACCGACATGTATTTGTAAAGGACAATTTTTCTTATTTGATTATGTAAAAAAAAAAAAAAAAAAAAAATCCGAAATTATGTACCATCCGAACTACTATGACACCGCACTTTTACGGCCCGAACATTTCACAAACATTCAATCGAAATACCATCAATAACGATTTTTTTTTCATGCATTAGTGTGTTTTTAATGACAAAAACGGTATTTCTTATCACAAAGGAAAGAAAACACAACCCTAATAGCAGAATAATGAGTTTTATGTCAACAATTGTCGACCTCAAAGTTGACAAACTGCCGACACGAAGCCAGGCAAAATATTCGAACTTCTTATTGTTTCAATGTTTGTATAACACATTTTAATTACTTTATTGCAAGTGTTTTCACAGTTCACAATACACATGGGAGTATTTTGTCTTGAGGAACTTGAGCTTGAGATCCAGTAAAACTGATTTTTTGGGGGATTTTTTTAATTTTTTAATTTTTTTTTAAGACAGGCCCGACGGGCTCCTCGTCTGCAAAATGAGACAGGCCCGGAATGGATTTCGAGGAGCCCCGGGCGTCGGGCTATCCTATTTCTTGAGCACTGTTGACAGGAATAGTACCCATGTTAAAACAACAACCCCTATTGATTTTAAGCTTAGTAGGTTTCAAGGTCATAAATTTGTTATTAATGAACTAAAAATAGAAAAAGATTATATTACATATTTGTCTGTGATTTGTATAGGAAATACTGGGAATAGAAAAGCTATATCTACTAGTTTGCTCTACTGCGAAATATCTCCCAGTGGGAGTTATTTCGCAGTATGGAACTTTGCTTAGCCTTTTCCGTCAGTGGCGGGAACGTCATTGGAACGCCAAATGACGTTTCGATTGTTTTACGGACGTCGTCAGATTCCGCCACTAGGGAATACCGATTACGGAAATTAACGAAGAGTTCCGGTTCCACTGGTTTTGTTTGTATGACGTAACGTTTTCTTGGCGTTCTCGTGCAAACTGGTGTAAAAAGGCGAGAATCATTAGAAATATTAATAAAATATCATTTTAAATTGTGTAATTTATAGTTTAATAACCAGTGTTTTTGAGATACTGAAAATATCTCCCTCGGTAGAGAAATGACTCCTGATTTAAGAACTCGTTCTCCGCACTGGTTTTAATTTCGGGGACATTTCTCTACCTCGGGAGATATTTCCCATATCTCAAAAACACTGGCTATTAAACTCTATATAATTTGTACAACAATTCATCGAAAAATAGGAAGATGAATTCGCGCTTATAAATCGATCAATTTTAATCAAGGGAGAGAACTATAAACAAATACGGCTTCAAATTACAAGCCATAAAAACACGATTTCTGATTGGATTTTAGTTTTAAAAATAACCGGACACTCGGACAGAGTGAAGGGAATTTACAAGCGTTAAAATGAGATTTACGAGCGTTAAAATGAGATTTCTGATAGGATTTTAGTTTTAATATAAGGGCCGGACACTTGGACTGACTAACGTGAATTTTCTGCCGGACTTTTTAAAACTTTGCCTGTCATGTGCGACGGACCAACGATTTTCACAGAGACTGCTTTCAGATGTATTGTTGTTGCTGAGCATTATCCAGTACGGGTATTTTTCTATAAAAATTTCAAATAGCAATGATCCCTGTGGATCAAAGGACCTCTTGAGCATGATACTAGGAGTTAAAATAAATACATGGTTAAAGTAAACTTTAGTTTTAAGTGTTATTTACCAATATCACAAGGTTCGCGTCACATTATTAAAATGTGGAACATAGTCTACACTTTGGCTGCGTACGTTCCTCTATCTGTCCGCCTGTTACTCAAAATGTAAACAGATTTTTTTTTCTGTGAAAAGTGTTAAAGACTATAAGCGATACAACTTTTAAACTTGGTGTATTATTACATATACTGTACATATGACCTTGACAGTTAGCTTTAAATGGACAAGATTTTAACATTGCTAAACATTTTTTCCATCAACAATATCTTTCAAATTATAAGAGATTCAGCTTTCAAATTCTGTCTGTGGGTGTATTAGGATATGTACTATAAACATATAACACACCAGTATGTGATGCTGACCTCGACATTTAGTTTAAAATGAAAAATAACTTACTAAATATTTGCTCAACTATTTTTAGCTCTACTGATCAGAGATCAGCAGAGCTTATGCCGTGGTGCGGCGTCCGTCGTCCGTCCGTCTGTCCGTCTGTTAACTTTTATTTGTAGCGACTACTCCTCTGAAACTACTGGATGGATATTCATTAAACTTTACAGAAATGTTGCCCATGAAGTCTAGTTGATCCTAGCAAAAATTCATGTTGATGTGAAATCCAAGATGGCCGCCAAAGCTAAAAATAGATTTTTTAAATTCAAGTTTGTAGCGACTACTTCTTGAAAACTATAAGTGATATTGATATGGGACGTTTTCTAAAATGATCAGCATGACTTGATGTTGGTCCTTGTCGAAAATCGTTTTGATTTGACGTTAAACATGGCTGCCAGCGGCCATCTTTGTTTACATAGAGTTATATAAAGAAAACTTGTAGCGACTACTCCTCTGAAACTACTTGACAGATTTTCATGAATCTTCACAGGAATGTTGCTCTTGATGTCTAAATGATCCTAGCAAAATTTCAGGTCGGCCGGAAATTCAAGATGGCCGCCACGGCTAAAAATAAATGTTCTAAATAGAAGTTTGTAGCGACTACTTCTTGAAAACTATAAGTGATATTGATATGGGACTTTTTCTAAAATGATCAGCATGACATGATGTTGGTCCTTATCAAAAATTGTTTTGATTCGACGTTAAACGTGGCTGCCAACGGCCATCTTTGTTTACACAAGAGTTATATAGTAAAAACTTGTAGCGACTACTCCTCTGAAACTACTTGGCGGATTTTCATGAAACTTTACAGGAATGTTGCTCTTAATGTCTAATTGATCCTAGCAAAATTTCAGATCGGCCAGAAATTCAAGATGGCTGCCACAGTTAAAAATAGATTTTTAAAAAATAAGTTTGTAGCGACTACTTCTTGAAAACTATGAGTGATATTGATATGGGACTTTTTCTAAAATGATCAGCATGACATGATGGTTATCCGAGTCGAACATTATTTTGATTCGACATTAAACATGGCTGCCAGTGGCCATCTTTGTTTACATAGAGTTATATAATGAAAACTTGTAGCGACTACTCCTCTGAAACTACTTGACGGATTTTCATGAAACTTCACAGAAATGTTGCTCTTGATGTCTAATTGATCCTAGCAAAATTTCAGGTCGGCCGGAAATTCAAGATGGCCGCCATGGCTAAAAATAGATTTTCAAAATACAAGTTTGTAGCGACTACTTCTTGAAAACTATAAGTGATATTGACATGGGACTTTTTCTAAAATGATCAGCATGACATGATGTTGGTCCTTGTCAAAAATCGTTTTGATTCGACGTTAAACATGGCTGCCAGTGGCCATCTTTGTTTACATAGAGTTATATAATGAAAACTTGTAGCGACTACTCCTCTGAAACTACTTTACGGATTTTCATAAAACTTCACAGGAATGTTGCTCTTGATGTCTTATTGATCCTAGCAAAATTTCAGGTCGGCCGGAAAATCAAGATGGCCGCCACGGCTAAAAATAGATTTAAAAAAAATAAGGTTGTAGCGACGACTTCTTGAAAACTTTAAGAGATATTGATATGGGACTTTTTCTAAAATGATCAGCATGACATGATGGTTATCCGAGTTGAACATTATTTTGATTCGATGTTAAACATGGCTGCCAGTGGCCATCTTTGTTTACATATAGTTATATAATGAAAACTTGTAGCGACTACTCCTCTGAAAGTACTTGACGGATTTTCATGAAACTTCACAGAAATGTTGCTCTTGATGTCTAATTGATCCTAGCAAAATTTCAGGTCGGCCGGAAATTCAAGATGGCCGCCACGGCTAAAAATAGATTTTCAAAAATCTAGTTTGTAGTCACTACTTCCTGAAATCTAAATCAATCAGTAGAGCTTCAAGGTCATTGACCTCTTGTTTCTTCCAGCTATATAAACTATTGATACAACTTCCAAATTTGATCAGTAGGGTACATTTATTATACCCCCGCTAGGCGGGTATACTCGCCCTGCCGTCTGTCTGTAGATGGAACCTTGTCCGCTCCATAACTCATATCCCCCTGAAGAAAATCTCATCAAACTTCATGGATGTACTGCCTGTGATTAGAGGATGACCCCTATGGATTTTGAGGTCAGTAGGTCAAAAGTCAAGGTCACCGGGACCCGTAAATGAAACACCTTGTCCACTCCATAACCTCTCCCACTGAAGCAAATCTCATGAAACTATATAGCTGATCTGCCTGTGGTGAGAGGATGGCCCCTAATGATTTTGAGGTTAGTAGGTCAAACATCAAGGTCACCGGAACCAAATAATGAAAAACCTTGTCTGCACCATTATTCCTCTCCGCCTGAAGCAAATCTCATGAAACTTCATAGGTGAACTGCCTGTGGTGAGAGGATGACCCCTAAAGATTTTGAGATCAGTAGGTCAAAGGTCAAGGTCACTGGAACCCAATAATGAAAAACCTTGTCTGCACCATTACTCCTCTCCCACTGAAGCAGATCTCATGAAAGTTCATAGGTGAGCTACCTGTGTTGAGAGGATGACCCCTAAAGATTTTGAGGTTAATAGGTCAAAGGAACCCGATAATGAAAAATCTTGTCTGCAACATTACTCCTCCAATCAAATCTCATGAAACTTCATAGGTGCACTGCCGGTGATGAGAGGATGACCCCTATTGATTTTGAGATCAGTAGGTCGAAGGTCAAGTCCGCTCCATAACTCCTTTTCCCCTGAAGCAAATCTTGTAAAACTTCATAGGTGAACTGCCTGTGTGAGAGGACGATCCCTATTGATTTTGAGGTCAGTAGGTCAAGGTCTAGGTCACCGGCACCCCAATAATGAAAAAAAACCTTGTCCGCTCCATAACTACTCTACTGTCCCCTTGAAGCAAATCTCATGAACCTTTATAGTTGAACTGCCTGTGGTGAGACGACAACCCCCAGTGCTCACGCTACCATACGCCATGGTCGCCATTTGCGATTATTTTATAATACTCTCGATTATTTTAAAGAAATGGCGACAAGAAATGGCGATTATTTTATTTTAATTTTTTTATAATTTTTTCGTATAATGGTCCGTTTGACACCCCAAGTAATAAATGACCGCAATAAACATTACATAATCCATTCACGCCCCCTGTGATGTCGCCATGCGCTTATCAGTTATCGCTTGTAAAAGTTGTTAATTCCCTTAATTGGCGCTTCGTTGTCGGATAATCGGCATTGTTGATACACGCAAACATCCTGTGATTAATGGACCGAATAGGCAATCAGATATGCCGTTATTTGTTATCTTTCGGGCGATTGACCAATCAGACAATCCGTTACGCATCCAACAGTAGGTACAGTTTCCTGTTTGTTTTTCTGTACACAAACTACGAAGAGATGAAATGAATTTGTGCACGCACTATTATGAACATAGTCGCTACTTTCATCTGCATTAATAGCTATCCCATCATGATCCCGATAGGTAGCAAACACCCATGTGTATTGTGAACTGTGAAAACACTTGCAATAAAGTAATTAAACATTGAAACAATAAGAAGTTTGAATATTGTGCCTGGCTTCGTGTCGGCAGTTTCAATTTGTCACAACTTTGAGATCGACAATTAATGACATAAAACTACATTATCCTACTATAAGGGTTGTGTTTTCTTTCCCCTTTGATAAGAAAGACCATTTTTGGCATTCAACACACATTAATGCATGACAAAAGTTTGTAATTGATGGTATTTCGATTAAATGTTTGAAATTTTCGGGCCGTAAAAGTGCGGTATCATAATACTTCGGATGGTACATAATTTCGGATTTTTTTTTGATTTCTTTACATAATCGAATGAGAAAAACTGTCCTTTACAAATACATGTTGGTGGGAAAAAAACGATATATAGATGACAGATACAAAAAGTATATTTCTATTCATTATTTAATCCATCATTCTTTGTTTTATCAATGTGTAAGGATTTCCTTGAATCCTACTTTTAAATGAATTCTAGGCTCCTACTTCTTTCACTTGGAGAAAGTGGTGACAAAAAGAAAAATATAGCCAGAGGAGGCCCTGATAGTCTAATAAAACCTGATTGAAAATTTGGCTCTTACGACTGACCAAATTTTCTTACGCATTAAAGTTGGCTATTATTTTTTTAACTAAAAAATGTGTGGCTATTAATTTAAAATGGCCAGTGTGAGCACTGAACCCCTATTGTTTTTTTTTGATCAGTAGGTCAAAGGTCAAGGTCACCGGGACCCAATAATGAAAAACCTTGTCCGCTCAATAACTCCTCCACCACTAAAGCAAATCTCATGAAACTTCATAGGTGAACAGCATGAGATGAGAGGACAGCCACTATTGATTTTGAGGTCAGTAGGTCAAAGGTCAAGGTTGCCGGCATCCAATAATGAAACACCTTGTAAGCACCATAACTCCTCTTCCCGTGAAGTAAATCTGATGAAACTTCATAGATGAACTGCCTGTGGTGAGAGGACGACCCTTATTGATTTTGAGGTCAGTATAACCTCTCCCCCTGAAGCAAATCTCATGAAACTTCATAGTTGAACTGCCTCTGGTAAGAGGACGCTCCTATTGATTTTGAGGTCAGTAGGTCAAAGTTCAAGGTCACTGGGACCCGATAATGAGAAACCTTGTCCTCTCCATAACTCTCATGAAATGTAATAGATGGACTGCTTGTTATGAAAAAATGGCCACTTGGTTTTGAGGGTCAGTATGGTCAAGGCCACCATTGCCTGATCATGAAAATCCCATACCACTCAATCTTTACTCAAAAGGTAGGGTGGGGACTGGTAGCGGTGGTATATTTGTCGCCCTTAAAAGGCCACAGCTCTAGTTACTTTTATATTTATTCATTACTGCAGTTTATGTCGGGTCCGTTTAAAAAAATAATTCTTAGGTCACATTTCCGGCAGCTCATATTGCCAGCTGCTGCTTTCATGTAATGGAAAGACTTAAATTGTTTTGGGTTTAGTAGGTTAAAACCCCATATTATTGACAAAAGAAATATTTGGTTTTAAAAATGTTCTCCACATGGTAAATTAAGTGCTACCAATGTTCTTTTGTTTTTAGCTCGACTGATCAGAGATCAGCAGAGCTTATGCCGTGGTGCGGCGTCCGTCTGTCCGTCCGTCCGTCTGTCTGTCCGTAAACTTTTATTTGCAGCGACTACTCCTCTGAAACAACTTGACGGATATTCATGAAACTTTACAGAAATGTTGCCCATAAAGTCTAGTTGATCCTAGCAAAAATTCATGTTGATGTGAAATCCAAGATGGCCGCCAAAGCCAAAAATAGAGTTTTAAAATACAAGTTTGTAGCGACTACTTCTTGAAAACTATAAGTGATATTGATATGGGACTTTTTCTAAAATGATCAGCATGACATGATGTTGGTCCTTGTCAAAAATCGTTTTGATTCGACATTAACATGGCTGCCAGCGGACATCTTTGTTTACATAGAGTTATATAGTAAAAACTTGTAGCGACTACTCCTCTGAAACTACTTGGCGGATTTTCATGAAACTTTACAGGAATGTTGCTCTTGATGCCAGAAATTCAAGATGGCCGTCACAGCTAAAAATAGATTTTTAACTCTACTGATCAGAGATCAGCAGAGCTTATGCCGTGGTGCGGCGCCGTCGTCCGTCTGTGTCCGTAAACTTTTTTTTGTAGCGACAACTCCTCTGAAACTACTGAATGGATTTTCATGAAACTTTACAGAAATGTTGCCCATGAAGTCTAGTTGATCCTAGCAAAAATTCATGTTGATATGAAATCCAAGATGGCCGCCAAATCTAAAAATATGTTTTTAAAATACAAGTTTGTAGCGACTACTTCTTGAAAACTATAAGTGATATTGATATGGGACTTTTTCTAAAATGATCAGCATGACATGATGTTGGTCCTTATCAAAAATCGTTTTGATTCGACGTTAAACATGGCTGCCAGCGGCCATCTTTGTTTACATAGAATTATATAGTGAAAACTTGTAGCGACTACTCCTCTGAAACTACTTGACGGATTTCATGAAACTTCACAGGAATGTTGCTTTTGATGTCTAATTGATCCTAGCAAAATTTTAGGTCGGCCGGAAATTCAAGATGGCCGCCACGACTAAAAATAAATTTTCAAAATACAAGTTTATAGCGACTTCATCTTGAAAACTATAAGTGATATTGATATGGGACTTTTTCTAAAATGATCAGCATGACATGATGTTGGTCCTTGTCAAAAATTGTTTTGATTCAACATTAAACATTGCTGCCAGCGGCCATCTTTGTTTACATAAGAGTTATATAGTAAAAACTTGTAGCAACTACTCCTTTGAAACTACTTGGCGGATTTTCATGACACTTTACAGGAATGTTGCTCTTAATTGATCCTAGCAAAATTTCAGATCGGCCATAAATTCAAGATGGCCACCACAGCTAAAAATAGATTTTTAAAAAAGAAGTTTGTAGCGACTACATCTTGAAAACTACAAGTGATATTGATATGGGACTTTTTGTAAAATGATCAGCATGACCTGATGGTTATCAGAGTCAAACATTATTTTGATTCGACCTTAAACATGGCTGCCAGTGGCCATCTTTGTTTACATAGAGTTATATAATGAAAACTTGTAGCGACTACTCCTCTGAAACTACTTGACGGATTTTCATGAAACTTCACAGGAATGTTGCTCTTGATGTCTAATTGATCCTAGCAAAATTTCAGGTCGGCCGGAAATTCAAGATGGCCGCCACGGCTAAAAATAATTTTTCAGAAAACAAGTCTGTAGCGACTACTTCCTGAAATCAAAATCAATCAGTAGAGCTTCAAGGTCATTGACCTCTTGTTAAAAAATAAGTTTGTAGCGACTACTTCTTGAAAACTATAAGTGATATTGATATGGGACTTCTTCTAAAATGATCAGCATGACATGATGTTGATCCGAGTCGAACATTATTTTGATTCGACGTAAAAATGGCTGCCAGTGGCCATCTTTGGTTACATAGAGTTATATAGTAAAAACTTGTAGCGACTACTCCTCTGAAACTACTTGACGGATTTTCATGAAACTTCACAGGAATGTTTCTCTTGATGTCTAGTTGATCCTAGAAAAATTTCAGATTCGCTGAAAATTCAAGATGGCCGCCACAGCTAAAAATAGATTTAAAATAAATAAGTTTGTAGCGACTACTTCTTGAAAACTTAAAGAGATATTGATATGGGACTTTTTCTAAAATGATCAGCATGACATGATGTTGGTCCTTGTCGAAAATCGTTTTGATTCGACGTTAAACATGGCTGCCAGCAGCCATCTTTGTTTACATAGAGTTATATAATGAAAACTTGTAGCGACTACTCCTCTGAAACTACTTGACGGATTTTCATGAAACTTTACAGGAATGCTGCTCTTGATGTCTAATTGATCCTAGCAAAATTTCAGGTCACCCGGAAATTCAAGATGGCCGCCACGGCTAAAAATAGATTTTCAAAAAACAAGTTTGTAGGGACTATTTCTTGAAAACTATAAGAGATATTGATATGGGACTTTTTCTAAAATGATCAGCATGACATGATGGTTATCCGAGTCGAACATTATTTTGATTCAATGTTAAACATGGCTGTCAGCGGCCATCTTTTTTACATAGAGTTATATAATGAAAACTTGTAGCGACTACTCCTCTGAAACTACTTGACGGATTTTCATGATACTTCACAGGAATGTTGCTCTTGATGTCTCATTGATCCTAGCAAAATTTCAGGTCGGCCGAAAATTCAAGATGGCCGCCACGGCTAAAAATAGATTTTCAAAAAACAAGTTTGTAGCGACTACTTCCTGAAATCAAAATCAATCAGTAGAGCTTCAAGGTCATTGACCTCTTGTGGGATGGCGAGTTGTCCGTCGTCCGTCCGTCCGTCGTCCGTCGTTAACTTTTGTCTTGTTACCACAATAGGGCCTTCATTTTTCATCTGATCTTTACCAAACTTTAACAGGTTGTTAATATCAATGAAAGCTCGGACAAGTACGAAAACCAGCCAGATCGAAATAATTTCACCGGAGTTATGGCCCTTGTTTTGCTGAAAAATGCCATATTAAGCCTTGTGACCACTCTAGCACCTTCATTTATTATTTGATCTTTACCAAACTTGCACAGATTGTTAATATCAATGAAAGCTCGGACAAGTTCGAAAAACAGCCAAATCGGATCAGTAACACCTGAGTTATGGCCCTTGTTTTTTCTGAAAATTGCTATTTTCTGCCTTGTGAACGCTCTAGCACCTTTATTTATTATTTGATCATTACCAAACTTGCACAGATTGTTAATACCAATTATAGCTTGAACAGGTTCGAAAATCAGCTGAATTGGGTCAGTAACACCAGAGTTATGGCCCTTGTTTTTTCTGAAAAATGGGATTTTCTGCCTTGTGAACACTCTAGCACCTTCATTTATTATTTGATCTTTACCAAACTTGCACAGATTGTTAATATTAATGAAAGCTCGGACGAGTTCGAAAACCAGCCAGATCGGAATAATTTCACCTGAGTTATGGCCTTTGTTTTTTCTGAAAATTTCCATTTTCTGCCTTGTGAACGCTCTAGCACCTTCATTTATTATTTGATCGTTACCAAACTTGCAGAGATTGTTAATACCAATTATAGCTTGAACAAGTTCGAAAATCAGCTGAATTGGGTCATTAACACCAGAGTTATGGCCCTTGTTTTTTCTGAAAAATGGCATTTTCTGCCTTGTGAACACTCTAGCACCTTCATTTATTATTTGATCTTTACCAAACTTGCACATATTGTTAATTTCAATGAAAGCTCGAACAAGTTTGAAAACCAGCTAAATCGGATCATTAACACCGGAGTTATGATCCTTTTTTTTTCTGAAAAATGCTATTTCCTACCTTGTGAACACTCTAGGGCCTTCAATATTAATCGAATCTTTACTTAACTTTGCCAGTGTCTTTATATCAATGAAAGCTCGAACAAGTTCAAAAACCGGCAAGATCGAAATAATTTCAACGGAGTTATGGTCCTTGTTTTGCTGGAAAATGCCATATTAAGCCTTGTGAATACTCTAGGACCTTCATTTATTATTTGATCTTTACCAAACTTGCACAGATTGTTAATATCAATGAAAGCTCGGACAAGTTCGAAAACCAGTCACAGAGGAGTTATGGCTCTTGATTTAGTTAAAAATGCTTTATTTTGCCTTGTTAATACGGTAGGGCCTTCATTTTTCATCTGATCATTACCAAACTTTACCAGATTCTTTAGTTATGGCCTTTGATTTAGTTAAAAAGCTGTTTTTTGCTCGAAACTTTTAAGAAAACATAAATAGCAGTCACTCGCTTCATTGATATTATAAGAGCCATGTTAGCAAGTAGAGCGTCCACAGGCCCTCTTGGGCCTCTTGTTTTTAAACAAAGTTTATAAAAATCCTATTCCACTCAAATCTTTACTCAAACAGTAGGGTGCGGAATGAGGGGTACTGGTAGCAGGGGTATGTTAGTCGCCCTTAAAAGGCGACAGCTCCAGTGTTTAGCTCTACTGATCAAAGATTGCTTCTTGAAAACTATGATGTTGTCCTTGTCGAAAATCGTTTTGATTCAATGTTAAACATGGGCCATTTTTGTTCACATAGAGATATAATAAAAGCTTGTAGCAACTACTCCTCTGAAACTACTTGACGGATTTTCATGAAACTTCACAGGAATGTTGCTCTTGATGTCTGGTTGATCCTAGCAAAATTTCAGGTCAGCCAGAAAATAGATTTAAAAAAAAAATTGTAGCACCTACTTCTTGAAAAGCTAAAAATAGACTTTTAAGAAAAGTTTGTAGCGACTACTTCTTGAAAACTATAAATGATATTGATATGAGATTTTTTTTTAATGATCAGCATGACATGATGTTGGTCTTTATTGACATTTATTTTGATTTGCCAGCGGCCATCTTTGTTTACATAAGAGTTACATAGTAAAAACTTGTAACAACTACGCCTCTGAAACTACTCGACAGATTTTCATGAAACTTCACAGGAATGCTGATAATAGCTATCAAAACCTACCGGTAGAGCTTCAAGATCATTGACCTTGTTTTTATTGACCTCGTGTTGCAGTGTCCGTCTGTCTGTCTGTCTGTCCGTAAACTTTTTTTGTAGCGACTACTCCTCTGAAAATACTGAATGGATTTCATGAAACTTTACAAAAATGTTGCCCATGAAGTCTAGTTGATCCTAGCAAATATTCATGTTAATGTGAAATCGAAGATGGCCGCCAATTCTAAAAATAGATTTTTAAAAAACAAGTTTGCATCGACTACTTCTTGAAAACTCTTAAGTGATATTGATATGTGACTTTTCCTAAAATGATCAGCATGTCATGATGTTGGTCCTTGTCGAAAATCGTTTTGATTCGTCGTTAAACATGGCTGCGGCGGCCATCTTTGTTTACATAGATTATTTAGTAAAAACTTGTAGCGACTACTCCTCTGAAACTACTCGACAGATTTCCATGAATTTCACAGGAATGTTGCTCTTCTAAATGATCCTAGCAACATTTCAGGTTGGTCGGAAATTCAAGATGGCCACCACAACTAAAAATAGATTTTCAAAAATCAAGTTTGTAGCGAGTACTTCTTGAAAACTGTAAGTGATATTGATATTGGACTTTTTCTAAAATGATCAGTATGGAATGATGTTGATCCTTGTCGAAAATTATTTTGATGTGACGTTAAACATGGCCGCCCATCTTTGTTTACATAGAGTTATATAATGAAAACTTGTAGCGACTACTCCTCTGAAACTTGTGGTTCCCGGGTGCCCCGTTTGGTCACGTGGCAAAGAATAGGGCCACTGCAGATCTCTTTGGAGGGGTAGGCAGAGGGGTAGAATCCCCCCAAATTCATGTTCATTTTATCATTTTTTGTTCATGTTCATTAAAGGTCTTCATCATGATCCCTGCATTGTTTCAGGTGCTATCTCGCTCGCATCAAAAGAGCAGTGGCAGAAAAACAATAAACGTGGCTCCAGTGTAAATGGAGTTTCTACGATAGAATTTGCAGCAACTCTGCAGTTCAGGGTGAGAAGGTTCTAGGCCCATTTTCCATATTTTATCTCGATGTACATGGAAGATGAGCCTGGCATGTTCATGCCTGTCGGGCGCCATATTACCTTTTCATGTGTTGGTGCGCCTTAAAACCCAATTCAGTTCAATTCAATTCCTCTTAAACTACTTGACGGATTTCATGAAACTTCACAGGAATGTTGCTCTTGATGTCTAATTGATCCTAGCAAAATTTCAGGGCACCCGGAAATTCAAGATGGCCGCCACGGCTGAAAATATTTTTTCAAAAAACAAGTTTGTAGCGACTACTTCTTGAAAACTATAAGTGATATTGATATGGGACTTTTTCTAAAATGATCGGCATGACAAGATGTTGGTCCTTGTCGAAAATCGTTTTGATTCGATGTTAAACATGGCTGTCAGCGGCCATCTTTGTTTATATAGAGTTATCTAGTAAAAACTTGTAGCGACGACTCCTCTGAAACTACTGGACGGATTTTCATGAAACTTCACAGGAATGTTGCTCTTTATGACTAAGTGATCTTAGCAAAATTTCACATCAGCCGGAAATTCAAGATGGCTGCCATGCAGTGTTCTCAATAAGAACCGGCCGCCGGCCGGATTGATCGTTCAAAAAAAAAAAAAAAAAGATGACAGTGACATGGATAGTATGTGTTATTGAACTTTGTAGAGATAATGGAAAGTATTTGCTGTTGAATTTTGTAGTTATGTGGATATGTGGTGTTTAGAAAACATTTTCAAATGGATATGTGTTGTTGAAGTTTGGTAAATAAATATAATTGTCAACATACTGCACTACCTCTAAATACAGATACAACTACTGCACTGCAGTACTTGTATCTGCATATAGAGGAATATTGCTTATAAAATTGCACTTTTAAGTGTGATTTAAAAGGCATTCAAAATGCAGGAAATGACGCGCTCAATTTCAACTTTTCCAGGGGAAGACACCCCGCCTAGGCCTGTTACTTTTTCAAAAAGGCCTGTTCAACCAAAAGTTATTGAGAACCCAGGCCATGGCTAAAAATAGATTTTCAAAATACAAGTTTGTATCGACTACTTCTTGAAAACTATAAGTGATATTGATATGGTACTTTTTCTAAAATGATCAGTATAACATGATGTTGATCCTTGTTAAAAATTATTTTGATTTGACGTTAAACATGGCTGCCAGCGGCCATCTTTGTTTACATAAGAGATATAATCAAAACTTGTAGCGACTACTCCTCTGAAACTACTTGACGGATTTTCATGAAACTTCACAGGAATGCTGATCTAGCTATCAAAAACCTATCAGTAGAGCTTCAAGGTCATTGACCTCTTGTTTGGTTGTGGGGTGGGAAGGGGAGTCATATTTTGGGCCATACTTTAAACGGGACATTGCTAATAAAGAAATCTCCGCCAGGCTATAATAGCATCTTACAATGATTTATATCTGATTTCCCCCCTCCCTGCTTCAAGGTCATTGACCTCTTGTTTGGTTGTGGGACGGGGAGGGGAGTCATATTTTGGGCCATACTTTAAACGGGACTTTGCTAATAAAGAAATCACCCCCACCACCCCCACCCCCACCCCCAACACACACACACACCTCTCTTCCTTTGAACATGTTGAAGGGTTCCACCACCATTCCTCCAACACAAAAAAACAGTCAACTTTCCTTTATTACCATTGTCCCATGATATTCAAATTTTGCTATGAATTGTTGACATGTTTCCTGCATAATGTCACGTTGACTCTTTATTTCAGGATTTTTCCGTGAGCGAAGATCTGACAGAGGATCGTCGAGATACAACCAAGCTGGAGTAAGGAGAGAAACGTTTATTAATGGGGTATGCATGCTCGCTATCACAGTTCTCACATGTACTACTGTGTGTAGGCACGCACACTTCACGAGTTAAATGTTGAAGTGAAATCAGGGTGGCTATACCACGTGACTGCTTGATCGCAAACATGGCTATGAGAAGCTTCGATTCGGGTAGATAATTTCTTCATGAATACTGATGGATTATGATCAAATAAAGTGTACATACCTCCACTAAGCGAGCCCTTTTCTCCATCGCAAACTTTTGAAATTGATCAAAATGTTCAAGTTGCATCATTTTGGAACAATTTATTGGGGTAATCTTAAAAAGTGTAGGAATGGTCATTTTGTCGTTAGCGACGAAGGCAATCACTTGCTTAGTGGAGGTATACATGTGCACTTTTTGTCATTAAAATCCATCCAGTGTTCAGGAAGAAATGATAAAAACCTACATGAACCTAAGCTTTAGTTTTCCCTTTGTTTAGCCGTGTACGCAATCAGAAAGTCAAGTGGTATAACCACCCTGGAAATAAACACAAATCCATATATGTTTGTTTAATACGTGCTGATATACTCATTTGAGGGAATGAATTGAGTTTGAAAGTTTTTCGAACACAGTGCTTCCATTTGTATTTTTTATTTTATTTTTGGCAGTTTGCATTGCCAGTTCCCCAAGAGCATTTACATTCTTTCAATGCTCTTTTTGTATTATTTGCAGGACAGTTATAAATACAATTTGTTTAGGACCTTTTTATGTTTTGTCCGGGTTTTATATTTTCTTGGCAGAAAATTGAATAAAAGCTGAGAACTTGTTAAGAAAATAATCTGAACAACTTAGCAGTGTGATTGAATTTTAACCAAACTTACTAAATTCCGCAAATGTTGTGTAAGAAATGTAGAGTGGTATAGACAGGTTTTCTTGCATACTGGATAAGGCTATCCATGTTTTACATGGCGGATGGAAAGTCTTATCTTTATGAGTCACGCACGCACCAACATCCGGTATGCAGTAAAACATGCACAATTTTATTAGCTGGCGGCGTCTACGCACAACATGTCTCTAATATGCTAGAAAAAGAATCTACCATGCTTATTCGGTTCAGACAGGGAATTCCAACCCGAGGTATTACTGTTTTAATCGGAACCTTGGCAGGTATAACTGTTTTAATCGGAACCGAGGCTCTGGATCCGATAAAAACAGTTATACCGAGGCTTAGAATTCCCTATCTTCAATATTCAATTTGTCTGTAATACTTTGTTCGCTTTTATCAGTTGTACAGCACAATAGTAGTTCTAGTTTTGTTTGGCATTTAGTCATATTTTTCTGTTCGACTTCTATTGTACTAACATAGCATGTAACAAGAGGAGTTATAATTTCATCATGGCTTGTGCCCCTTGTGGTTCCAGGGGCCCCCATTTGGTTCTGGGGCAAAGAATAGGGCCACTGCAGATCCCGTATGATTTATAGTAACGCATATTGTCATGACGTTTCAGTTGAATGATTTTGGCAGAGTAACTGGACTTTGAAGTTTATTTAATCTAAAGCGTGTCTGCTCAGCTCCTACATTTTTCATCCGATTTTCACAAAACTTTATAGGAAAAAAATATTATGATGTCTTGTAGCGCATATTTTCTGGACGTTCCGATTGAATTTTTCTTTTGCGGAGTTTTTCCAAAGCTTGTCAGCTCAGTCCCTCCTACACATTTTATCCGATTGTATTTCACATGTGAACCTTTATTCGAGGAGCATCCAATCGGGTCTACTGACTTGTTTGCATTGGGAAAGCTGGTGTAGCTTAATGATTAGCAATTAGGGCTTGGAATCTGAAGATTCCGGATTAAAGCCTAACCTGCGCCGCAGGTTTTTTTCGGTGTGTCCTTGGGCAAAAAAAACATATCTTGTCATAAAACTGGGTGGTCCATGTATTCTTGTCTATCCTCGGTGCCAAAAGAGCTATATGATATTCAGTAGTAAGCTAAGGGAAAAGATTGCAGATTTCTATTTATCATTTCCTCTCTCTGGGGTGTCTCAAAATAACCTAAGATAGAGTGTTGGCAGACTGTTTAAAAGTAATTCAGTGTCTGTGCAATGGTGAGGTTTCTAGACTCTGTGGTGCCACTGAGTTCCGTCGGTGTGTTCTTGGGCAAGACACTTTCCCTTAGCCTCGTCCGTCGGATGGGGACGTAAACCGGGCGGTCCCGTGTATCGGTCTATCCTCCGAGCACATTAAAGAACCAGAGGAATCTATTCGATAATAAGAGAAGGGCGGGTTCCCGGATTACTATGTATCCTTCCCCTCTCTCTGGGTCGGCTCTAAATAACCTATACTGTGTTGATGAGCCGTTAAACAACATTCAATTCTAGACTATAATGATTTTGTACCTCTGTTGCTGTTCTGAGCGGATGGAGATAAATCCTTAGGCCAAATAAAATTATCTGTGGGTTTAGGGTTAAAAATTATGGTAGTTGGGGAAAATACTTAATTTTTAGATCTACTGGTTTGGCCAGGAGGGCTTATGCGATCACTTTTCGTCCGTCTGTCCGTCCGTCCGTCTGCCTGTTAGCAATTTTATAAAATTGACATCTCCTTTGAAACCGCTTGAAGGATTTTGATGAAACTTCACCACAATGTTACTTGGGAAGGCCACTCTCATATTGGTGTTTTTCGCGGCCGTCAGTCATCCAAGATGGCCGCCATGGCTAAAACTAGGTCAAATTTAAGGAAATTGCAAACGACATCTCCTCCGAAACCACTGATTCCATTCTACTGAAATATCATATACATGTTCCTTTGGTTAGCCTCTATCAAGTTTGTGTTTTTCGTTATCGTCAAGTAATCAAAATGGCCGCCAGGCCGACCCAAAGTTTACATAAAGAGTTATATAGGAAAGGTAAAAAAATTACATCTTCTCTGAAACCACCTGAAAGATTTTGATGAAACTTAAGCACAACGATATTTGGGATAGTCCCTCTCAGATTTATGTTTTTCACGGCCGCCAGTCATCCAAGATGGCCGTCATAGCTGAAACTATGTAAAATTTCAGTAAATTTCAAACAACATCTCCGAAACCACTTATTCCATTCTTGTGAAATATCATATACATGTTCCTTTGGTTAGCCTCTATCAAGTTTGTGTTTTTCATTATCGTCAAATAATCAAAATGGCCGCCACGGCGACCCAAAGTTTACATAAGAGTTATATAGGAAAGGTTAAAATTGCATCTTCTCTGAAACCGCCTGAAAGATTTTGATGAAACTTAAGCACAACGATATTTGTGATAGTCCCTCTCAGATTTGTGTTTTTCACGGCCGCCAGTCATCCATGATGGCCACCATGGCTAAACTTAGGTCAAATTTAAGGACATTTTTCAAACAACATATTTCACTTGTTCCATTCTAGTTATCATGTGCATGTTCCTGTTGTTTGCCTCTGTCAAGTTTGTGTTTTTCGTTGTCGTCAAATATTCAAAATGGCCGCCACGATAAACCAAAGTTTACATAGAGTTATATATAGGAAACATGTTTCTTGGGTTGGCCTCTATCATGTTTATATGTTTTTGAATCACATACAAGTAGAGCGTCTACAGGCCCTCTTGGGCCTCTTGTTAAAAATATTTTATATTAATTTTTTTCCCCCCTGCTCAATACTTCTATAACACAATAAACTAACTTGTTTTTATATATATGTTGTTGATTATCAGATACAGAACAGATAAAAAAACATAATTAATATATTATAAAAAATAAATACACACATACAGTTTTATTCGGCCTTTCGGACTACTGATTCACTCTGCTGGCAATGTTCTCAATTCTTCTTGAAGCACATCTTTGACATTTTGTGGTTCCCGGGCAAGAATAGGGCCACTGCTTACCACGGCAGAGGAGTAAAATCTCATTGAATTCATGTTCCTTGTCATGTTTATTAAAGGTTTCGCTGGAGCCACGATCACTTATCTGCAGCGAAAAATGGAGTGCCTACAACAGAATTTGCAGCAACTCTGCAGTTCTGCATGCGCGAAGGTTCATAAATGAGGGGTGGGCCTGGAATGTTCATTTCTGTTGGCACCATATAACCTTTTTGTTGTGATGTGCCATAAACCCTAATTCGCCTTAACTTGACATTTCAGGGTGCATCTTCTGAGGTAAATAACTAACCATCTGTTCACTGTCAGGGCATCAGAGCAGGGTCTTCCACAGGGCATTTAAGAACTTAATTCTAGAATCAAATTCCTGCCTACTCCTTAATTAACCCTTATCATTTGAACTCTCTGCTCTATCCCTTAAAAACACAAGTAAACCTGCAAAATGCACAATAGCTGTCTATTAATAGCTCCTTGCAGTCTATACTTCTTAAAAATCCTTTCATTTACCGATGAAATCTACTTCAAATTGCATTTAAACAAATCATGATCGCTAAAAGTATTGGTCACCCGAAGGGTAACTCCAGCCCACACCCACCCCGTGATATTCTAATTTAATTTGCCCTATCCCTAAAAAAAATTCTGTGGAAGACCCTGCAGAGCTTGTTCTTGTTTGAGGCAATGGGACAATGTGTAATAATGTTTGGGAATAGTGAAATACATTTACATCAAAGCTTGTTATAACAACATTCGGTACACAAGTATTTATAAAACAGTGACGATGATTGTCGTCGACAACAGTGACGATGATTGTCGTCGACGAGTATTATTTGTCTAATTACTCTTTCTAAATAGATAGGAGTGGAGTTTGTAAAAGCAGAACAGTGTTTAAATAGAGGTGTTTGGAGGGTGAGTGTGCGGTGCAGGGGGGAAGCGTGTTGACATACCATTGAGGCGAATTAACATGATGCCAGTACTTAGATGTCTCCGCCCTATTGTTGATGTCGGAATATATTGACAATAAAGAAATATAAAAAGATCGGACAGGGAAAGTAGCATTCAAGGAGGACAGACAGTCAACCACAAAACACAGAAAAAAACACGCAAACAGACAAACAAGAAGGCAAAAGTAATAATAAATGCAAACGACATCACAAACACAAAAGGGTTGACAATAGGGCTACCGCCTTGGAACGGTCAGTGGCAAAGTAGGCCACTGGGGGTTTAAACCGGTTCTAGGGTGCACCAAACCTCACACACCCTACTGTCATCCCATTAAAACAGGACAGTGTAAATAAAGAAATCCCCGCCATGATCTAATCTCTAACCAACAAGGCAGCATCAATAGGCAATATAAGTAAAACACAAATATGCTCGTAAATATAATACAAAAAAACAATAGACTAGAAAGCCACAATGAAGGTACTCAGTGACTTGGCAGAAGCCAGAGCAACAAGAGAATACACCATTAAGGGCACGACAAGAAAGATCATTGACAAACATCAAACGCCACCATCCCAATGGGCTTTAGGTAGGCGTCATCATAGGGTCCACAGCCTGTCCGGTCATCATACAATTAAAGAGGAAGGCATAGTGGCGAACTGTAAAAGGGTCCACCACCAAGCATGCAGTACGTTGCAAAATGATAGGGTCATAACCTCTTTTGATAAACTTTTTAACAAGTTTTAACAAAGATAAAATGAAAGTGATTATGACCAAGAATTTTTCAAAGTTTATAAATCACATCACCATAGAGGTTGTGATAGGCCTTGTTGCAATAAGTTTGATTATTCTACAGTTGCATGTGCTGTTGTTTGTCGGAGATATCTTATTGGTTTGATTGATTAAATGATTGACAACTGGCATCATGTTAATTGTGGTTGAGATGGGAATACAACCTTATTTACTCTGTGGTATTATAACTCACAGTGGGTCTGCCTTGGGTAAAAGACGTTTATAATTCGTGGTTTATTTAATAATCCATGAACTAATTTTCAAATCTTGAACTGCAGAAGTTTGAGGGGATGTGTGTGTTGTGGAGGGGGAGGTGGGGAGGGTGCGAGAAATATGACTTTACCAAATTCCTTGATGTGTTTCAACAAGAGTTGATTGTAACTGACACTGAAATGCATGATTTTGGATTTGTCTCGACTTTACAAACAAGACGTGCTTCAGTGTAGCTTTGTAAAGTACTAACAAATTGCATTATAAACACAATATGATGGGACACTTTGTCTTCACACATTATGTTATAGAAAGCGTATTTTATATATTAACAAAATAAGTTGCATCAGATTAACTCGATTGCATAAGGTCATAAATTGGCAGTGTTTTGAATCTCTTTATATACACAACAACTGATCAAAAAGTGGGGGATGACAAGTTGTCCATCGTCCGTCCAACGACGATTAACTTTTGCCTTGTGAACACTCTAGGGCCTTCATTATTAATCGAATCTTTATGAAACTTGCCAGTGTCTTTATATCAATGACAGCTCGGACAAGTTCGAAAACCAGGATTAGTTTCACCGGAGTAATGGCCCTTGTTTTGCTGAAAAATGCCATATGAAGCCTTGTGAACACTAGCACCTTTATTTATTATTTGATCTTTACCAAACTTGCACAGATTGTTAATATCAATGAAAGCTCAGACAAGTTAGAAAACCAACCAAATCGGATCAGCAACACTGGCCCTTGATTTTCCGAAAAATGCCATATTCTGCCTTGTGAACACACTAGAACCTTCATTTATTATTTGATCTTTGCTCGGACAAGTTCAAAAACCATACAAACTTGCACAGATAGTTAATATCAATGAAAGCTCTGAGAAGTACGAAAACCAGCCAGATCGGATCAGTAACACCGGAGTTATGGCCCTTCATTTGCTGAAAAATGCCATATTATGCTGTATTTTGTCTTGTTAAGATGATAGGTCTTTCATTTTTCATCCTATCTTTGCCAAACTTTTCCAGGTTGCTTATATCAAATAAAGCTTGGACACGTTCGACAACCAGCCAATTGGATTAATACCAGAGTTATGGCCCTTGATTTAGTTAAAAATGCTGTATTTTGCCTTGTTAAGACGATAAGGCTTTCATTTGGCCAGATTTCAATGAAATTTTGCAGGGATCAGTATCAAGCCTAGTTGTGCATATTGTCACCGTGTTCGAGTTGAATGATTTTGGCAGAGTTATGGCCCTTTAAATGTTTTAATACACACACTTTGTCTGGACTAGTTCTCTTGAACCCCTGGCCAAATTTCAACTTTTCTGGGATGATCAGTACCAAGCCTAGTTGTGCATATCATCACCGTGTCCCGGCTGTAAAATTTTTGGCGGAGTTATGGTCCTTTATATGTTTTAATACACAAACTTTGGACTACTTCTAACACCTGGCCGCGGATTTCAGCGAAACTTGACAAAGTTGATCAGTACCAATCCTAGTTGCGCATATCAGTGTCATGTTCCCCACCACATATAGCCAGTAGAGTGAATACAGGCCCAAGGGCCTCTTGTTTTAGCTAACCTGAGCCGAAGGTGTTCACTTATTGGCAGTTGTCTGTCCTTCAATCATTTCTTAAAACAGCATGAAATTACGGACAAGAATTTAATGAACCTTTTCTGAAGTTGTAGGGTCAAAATTGGCCTGCCCAAGGGGTTATGAGTTTATAGTACCTCACAAAATTTGTATAAATAATGACCGTGGGGTTTTGATATTCATGTAGAGTATTCTCATGGTACTTCACCAAAGTTATATGATGTCTCTGAGGTCAAAATTGTCCCGCTCCCCGGAGGTCACATTTGTACATAGAATTGTATAGGAAACTTGAACAAATATTCTTGTATAGGAAACTTGAACAAATATTCTCTTAAATTACAATATTTACGGTTCTGACTGATAGTATGCATTTTCTTACTGATGGCGGGATGTGTACAGTACTGGTTCTACTCAGGAAAAGTGGGTGGTCTGCCTCCACCACAAAAAATCAACCGTCATATATAACCTTACATGTGTTGAAAATGATGTAGAACACCATACAAACAAACAAATTATGGTAATTAAGCAAAATTGTACAATGACCCTGGGGTCAAAATTGGCACCCACCCTTAGGGTCACAGTTTTTTACCAAGAGTTACATAGGACTGACTTAAATATCTTCTTCTCTGTAAGCACAATGCCTGGGGTATCGATATGGTGCGTGTAGATTCATCTCGCGTTACTTCACCAAAGATGTACAACAAAGACCCTCGGGTCGACATTAGTCCAACCCCAGGGACACGTTTTTACATAAAGTTACATAGGAAAAACATGCAAGGCCTGGTGTTCTGATATCATGCATACAGATTCATCCTACCCACCCACAATTTGAAATAAGGGTCAGGAAAGGGTAAACATAAAGGCAAGTTAAGGCTGACCTTATGCATTAATTTCACTTTCATAAAAAGTGGTGCATTATTAATTTAACAAAAATGTGTGACTTTGTGCAAATCTCTTCTACCTAACACAACTAATATTGCGATCTTCACTTCTACACTCATGTCAGGTGAGCACTTGGAGGCACAGGGCTCAAATTTAGGATGGCTTACTGGCAAAATACAAGTGACATTTTCAGAATGCCAGTAAATTTTCAAGTACTGGCAGAAATTTGCAAATGCATCAAAATACGTGTTTAATTTAGAATACCATGTCTGCCTTTTTTTGAAACATGTGCTTTCATATCAATGGTGTTTTAATATGTTTTAAGTTTTCCTGATATGTCTTTGTATTTGTATGACACTTATGGAATCTAGCATGTTGTGCTTTTTACTTACTTGTTTCATATTTGTACTTACTCACGCACACAACTGTAGAAATTGCAAGTAACTTTTTCGTTTTGACAGTTACAAAAGATGCTGCCGCCGAAATGTTGCCAGTCTAAATTTGAGCCCTGAGGCCCCTGTGCCTTTTGTTTTCTGTGCATACCAATTGCTTCTGTTTTTAGCACTTATTTATATATTAACATTATTGCCAATTGCCTAAAAACTAACATGCCAAATAACGGCAAAATTACACTACAAAACTGGTTATCAAAACGCTGTCCACGTGTTCAAGTCATCTAATAATGTATATGTACCGATTAAAAGTATAGATTTATTCACAGGTTCTAAAATTCCCATGATTGAATATACGGAAAATTAACTTTGAGTTGTTAATTTTAATTCAACGCTCCAGTTCTGGGGTTTGGCCTGGCTGGTTAAATCCATTTATATTGTATCTATAGAGTTTGGATTTTGAAAATATGTTAGTTACATACAGATACCTTGCCATCAGTAGGTTTAGAAACTGTGTACATCTGTTGTAATATTTGCCTGTTGATGGCATGATAGGGACTTTAAAAAGTGTCTCCGTAGTGTTTTTAGCTCTACTTATGCGATCACTTTTCGTCTGTCGTCTGTCTGTCCGTCTGTTAGCAATTTTATAAAATCGACATCTCCTCTGAAACCGCTTGAAGGATTTTGATGAAACTTCATCACAATGTTACTTGGGAGGGTCCCTCTCAGATTTATGTTTTTCGCGGCCGCGAGTCATCCAAGATGGCCGCCATGGCTAAAACTAGGTCAAATTTAAGGAAATTTCAAACGACATCTTCTCAGAAACCACTAATTCCATTCTACTGAAATATCATATACATGTTCCTTGGGTTGGCCTCTATCAATTTTATGTTTTTCGTTATCGTCAAATAATCAAAATGGCCGCCACGGCGACTCAAAGTTTACATAGAGTTATATAGGAAAAGATTAAAAATGACATCTTCTCTGAAACCGCTTGAAGGATTTTGATGAAACTTAATCACAATGATATTTGGGATAGTCCCTCTCAGATTTGTGTTTTTCGCGACCGCCAGTCATCCAAGATGGCCACCATGGCTAAAACTAGGTATATCCTATAATTATCAAAATGGCCGTCACGGCGACACAAACTTTACATAGAGTTATATAGGAAAAGATTAAAAATGACATCTTCTCTGAAACCGCTTGAAGGATTTTGATGAAACTTAATCACAATGATATTTGGGATAGTCCCTCTCAGATTTGTGTTTTTCGCGACCGCCAGTCATCCAAGATGGCTGCCATGGCTAAAACTAGGTCAAATTTAAGAAAATTTCAAACGACATCTCCGACGAAACCACTTATTCCATTCTACTGAAATATCATATACATGTTCCTTTGGTTGGCCTCTATCAAGTTTGTGTTTTTTGTTATCGTCGAATAATCAAAATGGCCGCCACGGCGACTCAAAGTTTACATAGAGTTATAGAGGAAAAGGTTAAAAATTACATCTTCTCTGAAACCGCTTGAAAGATTTTGATGAAACTTAAGCACAAAGATATTTGGGATAGTCCCTCTCAGATTTGTGTTTTTTGCAGCCGCCAGTTATCCAAGATGGCCGCCATAGCTAAAACTAGGTCAAATTTAAGTAAATTTCAAACGACATCTTCTCCGAAACCACTTATTCCATTCTTGTGAAATATCATATACATGTTCCTTGGTATAGCCTCTATCAAGTTTGTGTTTTTCGTTATTGTCAAATAATAAAATTATTCAAAATGGCCGCCACGATAACCCAAAGTTTACATAGAGTTATATATAGGAAACATGTATCTTGGGTTGGCCTCTTCCATGTTTATGAATCACATCATACAAGTAGAGCGTCTACAGGCCCTCTTGGGCCTCTTGTTTTCTCACATTTTGGAATTACCTGTAGAAGTGTTTCTCATAATTATATAAAGTAAAGCACAGACTTTACCGGTCATTACATTATAAGAATCATGGGTATCCGGTGAAGAATTCCTTATCTGAACTGGATACCCATGATTGATTCTTTTTCTTGAATATCATTTACATTCTGCGCATTGACGTTGCCAACTACTGACGATTTGCATGTTATTTATACAATGACATCAGGGCCTTCCCCAGCCATTTATGGCGTAGCGGCGCCGCGATCCATTAACTTTTGAAACAGACATGCCGCGATCCTTAATCTGACCGCGACCCTTTAAAACCTTGCCGCGATCCCTTAAAAGTGGGTCAAAACATTCATTTCCCAGTGTTAATTAATGACATATCTGACCAAATAACGCCTTGAGGCATAAACTCCTGACAGGCATACGTCCTTAGCTCCTGATTGGAGTGTTTTCATAAGGATTAGAGGGGCAGAGGTGTTAATTACCTCCGCGATAAGGGTCTAATTCAAGAATTCAACCATGCGTACATGACCTGTAAACTTATTACGTCATCAAATGTGAAAACAATTTACTTATGTTATATTTTATAGTAGCGTTGAATTAACGTGCCTCCATCCATTTTATATCGATTTTAAATAGATAATGATGAGAAAATAATCTCACAAACGCAAATTATTCGATAAACACATAAAATTATAAGAATCTCGGGGTTGTAGATTATAAATTTAGGTTACTTCCGGTTTTGAATTTGCTTCCGTGTTTTCGTGTTTCAAACTAAAACGATTAATTATGAATAAAGACAACAATTTTATAACATATAAATGAACTTATAACCGTTTCCTACCTTTTTTCCCCCGAAAACGCTAATGACTTGATGCAGTAAACATGACTTAGACGTTAAGTTATTGTAAGACAATGTCAGCGTAAAAAGTTCATGTAAATCTGGATAGTCGTTATTTCGGATGCTTAAAAAACACGACATTGCGTTTTCAAGTGTTTTTTTTTTAATGTTATTCACTTAAAAATAACATAATTAATCCTGCTTAACTTCAAATGAAGTGTTTACAAGATAAAAAAAATTCTAGAACAGCAAAGGAAACGATGTATAATGTTGAGGTATCATCTTTTTCAAAAAAAAAAAAAAAAAAGTAAAAAAATGGTCATACATGTACTATCTATGGCAGACTGGTAGATATATTTAAAACATGTTTTAAATGTGTCAGGTGTATGCCAAAACCTGTATTTTACTTCAAAACATTAAAAATAATTGACATGCAGGAGGGGACCCCCTCCCGCACCCACCCCACCCTCACACATTAAATGCCACTATCCCTTAAAAAAATCCTGGGGAAGGCCCTGGACATCATGCAACTGCAGTCAAAGAAATTAGGATTTGAAAGTAAAGCCCTTTGGGCTTGTAATGTGGGAATTTTTACAAGCCCGACAGAAATTTTACTAGCCCCATAAAAAGTCATCAAGACCTTTCATCTTATCTAATGTACAAAGGGGGACATAGTCGGTGAAGGGTTTGTGGTGTCACCGTGTTTGGCTATATAATGAGCATTTCTGAATTCGAGCGCTGTCCATACTCTACTTTCTTCAGCTGAGTTGCACATTTAGCAGCTTCAGATTCTTTCACATCTTTTTAATAAGTATCTTGGGTCTATCTTTGTATGGGACTTGCTGCAGTTGAGACTCCTAAAGGCATCTAACCTCAGATTTTCAAAACCCGTGCTTTCATTTGCCCCCAAACACCAATCACAAAACATATCATGCTAATTGTCCTGATATCGAAGTCAGGGTCTGTTTTCAGTCCACATGTTCAGAAACTTGCGTTCTCTTTTCGTTTCTTCATATTTCTTTTTACTAATCTTACCGATCGGCTCATGTTTACGTTTTCCAGGTTGAGCACTGGGAACGTATTTCAGGTTGAATAAGTTAGCCATAATGGAAGTACCATTTGGTACCCGGCAGTGACCAACACTGATAGAAAACTTTTACTATACAAGCGAGGGAGCCAGTGTGATAGAAGAAAATTCCGAGTACATATTCCGGATGAACTGGCCAATCAGATGTCAGTTACCCCGGGTCACGCGACAGTCGCGCGCTTCTAATGATAAATTCAGGTCACAGTGTTTTCCAAAAACAGAATGTAAACATGTATAAAAACCGAAAGTAATACGAAAATACGTTAAAATAAAGTTATCTTTTATTCTATTTTTTTACAAGCAATTCGAGCTTGTGGTATTGGGTTTTTTAGAAACCCACAGTGAATTTTACAAGTGTTTTGCTTTCGGGCTAGTGCTAATTTCGACCATTGCAGCTGTCATTGTTGATATCAGCACGTGTAAGATCAGGCTTTCCATCACCCATGTAAACCGCGGATAACCATATCCGGTATGCAAGAACATAAACTGTAGATCTGAAACCTGGACAACCCAAATTTGCGATCCTCTGATATATAAACATGACTGCGTTTGGTAGACTCGCTGTTTTCCCAAGTGTTGGAATAATCCAGTCTACAACACAGTCATGTTAGATTATTTTTGTTGCCTACTTCTCTGCCATGCTACAAGTGATGAAGTTAAGACTTTTCAGTGAATAAACATGCATTTACAATGACATTTTAATGTTATTACCTAAATATATGTGGAAGTACTATGATTTGATGGTTCTGAATTATAAATAGCGTATTTCCCATATATAATAGCCTGGGCGCTATGCAAAATGCGAATAATCTTATAATATGTAAAAAAGTATGTTAGGGGAGGTGGTCCTATAGTGGTAAATATGGTGTTATAATTTAATAGAAAAAAGTTAAGGAATGTTGGCATAAATTCAAACAAGCTTTATTATTGAGAGTTCTGAAAAACTTGTTTGAATATATACCAACATTTCTTTTTAAGTTTATAGTGAAGTGAAATTATCATCACCAGTAGTTGTTCCTACTAACACACCTCTTGCAACTTTGCAGTCCTCAGACAGATCTTCTGATCTGTCGTACACCCCTTACTCCAGTCCGTACATGTCGGATAACGTGTATGGACGCGACACTCCATCAAAGTACCACAAAGAGGTCCGTATTAGCAGCTTCATTCACCTTATTTGGGTTGTTGGCTCCCCCACCCCATACCCTCACCCCGTGCTTCGTCAAGGGAGTTGTGAATCATATTGACATTTAGTTTGGTAGTGGGTATTTTTAACAGTGAATGTTGTATTTATAAATAATGTTTAGGGGCGCACATTCCAGGGTATTTAATTCATCAATGTTTGTCTCGGTATATACATTTGCATCAAATACACCATTCCCCTTCCAATCCCGTTACAGGCTGTTTAAGGGTTTTAAAAAAACATTCATGCACTCATTTCATCCGATACATTTGAAAGGGTTGTGTTGGCCACTTGTAATGGTAACTGGCAACCTTGGTTGTGTTGGCCACTTGTAATGGTAACTGGCAACCTTGGTTGTGTTGGCCACTTGTAATGGTAACTGGGAACCTTGGTTGTGTTGGCCACTTGTAATGGTAACTGGGAACCTTGGTTGTGTTGGCCACTTGTAATGGTAACTGGGAACCTTGGTTGTGTTGGCCACTTGTAATGGTAACTGGGAACCTTGGTTGTGTTGGCCACTTGTAATGGTAACTGGGAACCTTGGTTGGTTGTGTTGGCCACTTGTAATGGTAACTGGGAACCTTGGTTAAATTTACTCTGTTGTGGTGGAGGTCGTTGTTGGTATACACCCTAAATTGCTGTGTCATTGTTATGGTTTCAAGTATTTTGTGTTTGTATAATTATGTGTGCTTTATTTTTGAAAAACTTGGTAACATGAAACATAACAGAATTGGTAACATAAAACACAAAGATTCGGTAACATAAAACACAACAGAATATCTTTCAACTCCCCTGGTGATTGGTTTACTAAATTCGTTCTAAAAAAATGCTGAAAGATGACAACTATTTCTAACACATTATTTCAGTTTGGACTAAATTTGTTGCTGGAATATATTGTTGCTGTATGTTAATTTATTATGTTCCAATGTCAGTATGTTGAGGTGTGAATGAGAAACTAATGTTTTACTGATCTTTGATCAGTAGAGCTTATGCCGTGGTGCGTTGTCTGTCTGTCTGTCTGTCCGTAAACTTTTTTTGTGGCAACTACTCCTCAGAAACTACCCGATGGATTTTCATGAAACTTCACAGGAATGTTGCTCTTGATGTCTGGTTGGTCCTAGCAAAAATTTGGGTTGGCGGGAAATTCAAGATGGCCACCACGGCTAAAAATAGATTTTCAAAAACAAGTTTGTAGAGACTACTTCTTGAAAACTATAAGTGATATTGATATGGGACTTTTTTTTAAATAATCAGCATGACCTGATTTTGATCCTTGTCGAAAATTATTTTGATTTGACATTAAACATGGCTGCCATTGGCCATCTTTGTTTACATAGAGTTACATAGTAAAAACTTGTAGCAACTACTCCTGAAACTACTTTACAGATTTTGGTGAATACTAGTATTCTTAATGTGGCACATACATTAGAATGCTGTCTTTCAAAATCTGAAAACTGTTTCTAAACATGACTTCAAAACAGAATATCTGCTTCTTCACAGGCGGTGTTAAGAAGAAAGTTTATGTTACGTTTTGAATAAAACAACAATCTTGAGTAATTACAGGGCTCAACGTTAACTTTACGGACAACTTACTTGCCCATACCAGTTTGCTGGTTGCCCAATTATTTAGACCCGAAGCTTTTATTTTATAAGGATATACTGTTTGAGGCTTCACAACCACTTAATGATACAACTCCCACAGCACCTTTCTGAGAATTCTAAAAGCTGGTCTAATACAATGAAACAACAATAATAATATCAGAATCCTGCAAAGAGCAATGGATTTCTGTTATATTTTGTCATATTCTATGGTCCTTGTCCCTCAGTTTTGAAGTTGCCCGACGGGATTGAGACTTTCCCTGCCCGGAGCCAAGTTTTACCTCCCCTGGGAAGGCGGACAGTCCTTCACATCAAGCCCTGAATGACCTTGTATATAAAGTAATGAACTTTTTCCACAAAAACAAAATAACTGAAATCTTGACATTGCAATTTATAAAAAAAAAAAAAAAAAGGAAGAAAAGGAGTCATACAACAAGATCGTCCCAAGAGCTTGGTTGAGTATTCTAGTTGCCTAGATGGGTTGGGATGCATTTCAAATTATGGCTTTAAGATGATTATAGAATTGCTCTATTTCTGCCTGCATAATTATTTAGACAATTTTTCAACGGTTTGTGTAGCTGTATATTTGTACAACTATATTTTCATCTTTTCTTTTTCAGTCCTACAATGATTATGTAAGAGAGTTTGTCCACAGAGCACCTGCCCCACCACCCATGCATCCATATGGTCCACCGGTGAGTTTAAAACAGTTTATCTCGGACAACAACACTAGAACACAATCCTTAAATGGGGTGGAAAGCCTTTCGCCACCAAATTTCAAATGTCGTCTGCTAAAATTTGAATTCAAGCCTTCCAGTAATATTTTAAATAAAAAGTGTTATAAAAAACATTCTTACTGAGTGGCCAACTGTATTACCCCTGACTAGCCTGCATGTAGTGTGCATGTTGATCTGGGCCTACACTGGTAGTAAGATCAATGTTTCTGACTGTGGTAGCGAACGTGTTAAACTGATTGATATATCTATATAAGCCTACTTGTGCTTGATAACAGTAGGTAATACTTTTAGTTTATAGGCAAAAAAGCACACTTGCTTCATCCTTTGTGCCTTTGCCTAGCAACAAAAATTATCCTGTGTAAATATAATACTTGTCAGTGATTCAGATGGTCAGAATGCTTTAATACTGATGAATACTAATATGAGTATCAAAAAGTGTAGCATTGCATAATGGGATTGTTTATAAGAATGATAACTGATGATTGTTTATCAAGGGAAGTACTTACCCTATTTCCTCTAATAGTAGTGCCCGGGCGCAATGCAAAATGCCAAGGGGGTGCTATTACAAAATGTAAAAAAAAAAGATAATTAAAAAAATTATAGGGAAATCCTTCACTGCATGGTAGACCTGGGTTTTTTTCCACTCGTATACACTCTTTCATGAAAAGAACAACATCTACCATCTCGTGAAGGATTTCCCTATAATCGATCCCAGCAGTTAAATAATCTCTATATAATATTGTTATAATTATGTTCTGTTTCTTATCTAGCCGCCAACATACGGTATGGACCCAATGGCTCAGTACCAAGCCTATGAACATCCCCGGGAGTACCAGATGCCCCCGCCCGACTACGGTCGATCTCATTCACCCCCCACACAATCACGAACAAGATCTGAAAAACGCTCGGTAAGGTCAAATTCTACTAAGCCTGCATAATTCCATGTGTGTATTTTCATCATAGTAACGTTACGTAATGCATCAGCTTTCCCAGTTACCTGTTTATAACTGTAGCCGCACCCTAGAGTACGACCAATGGGTTAAGCTAGCGTATGCAAATAGAAACGCGATATATCACGCTAAAATGTCCGCCTGTTGCTGTTATTTCTTTCTGCTCAGTTTCATCTGGAAAGGGTGTCTCCGTGGCCGAATGGTTAACGACGTTGCGTTGTGAACCTTCGCCTCTCACCGCTGCGGGTTCGAATCCAACTGGGAGCTCGACTTGTGAGGAAGTGTCGATTCTTACGGATGGCGGGGATAGTACAGTACTGGTTCTACCCAGGAAAAGTGGGTGGTCTGCCTTCACCACAAAATAATCGACCGTCATATATGACCTTACATATGTTGAGGGCTTGAAAATGACGTAAAACACCATACAAATAAACAAACATCATATGGAGAGGTATCGAGATATACTTTTGCATAATTTAGGTTCTGTTGTCATAGTGTGCTTTGTCATTTTCAGTCGCATGTAGTTTATGTATTTAATTTGCTTCTGACTAGTACAGTTAATTCCAAACAAATAGGAACATCACATTTTTGTGAAATTGCTTAGTGTAATAGTTTTAACCACTTTTGTGTCACCTGCTTAGCATGGCAGACAGTTAGTCACTTTTGTCTGTCGTTGTTGTCTTGACACACTTTGCGTTGCGTTGTAAGCCTTCTTGCCTCTCACGGCTGCGGGTTCGAATCCCACTGGAAGTTTGTCTTTTTAAGTGAGGAAGTGTCGATTCTTACGGATGTCAGGAGGTGTAAAGTACTGGTTCTACCCAGGAAAAGTGGGTTGTCTGCCTCCACCACAATAAATCGACCGTCATATATAACCTTACATGTGTTGAAAATTACGTAAAACACCATCACACTTTAACCTGCAATCTAACCCTGGCCATAACTGAAAAGTATTTGACCTGTGTCCATAAAACTTCACACAAGAATCTTATCTTACCTAACATATGTCCATTTTGGCAGAGTTGTGCCCCTTTTCATAAAACTTTAACCTGCAACCTAACCAAGCTTATAACTCAGCATAAGCACATAGCAGGCGACACGAGTGTTCCTAGGAACACCCTTCTAGTGTATTAAATTAATCCACAGCTTAACACAGTCATTGAATTCTTAAAAAATCAAAAAAATATAAAAAATCTATGAATCATTCATACAGTCAATATGATTGTTTCTTATGGCATTTCTGAAATAGCCATTTTTAGTGAACTTGCATTGTTCTTCTGTTGCCAAGAAGTATTTCACCAAACATATATAATTATCTACATCCATTTGTTTCTACTTGATTTATTCAAATTGTTTTGATACTATTTTTGTCCCGTTTTCTGTCTGCAGGGTACACGAAGTGACGCATATGATAAGTACGAAAGTCGGTACACTTCCTCAGGAAATGTATGTACTTTTACTTATATTTTCATTGTTGCAATTTGACTTTATTAACATTTAAACGAGCTGAAAACATTATAACTTTATTAACATTTAACTGGAGTTAAAGTATGACTTTCCTCTCTTTGATGGAACTGGCTTGCATTCAGTCTAGTTGCTTGTATCATTAAGTTTGTTTTCATATTTGCTTTCATTCCATTCATAATACATTGTGTGAGCTTTAACACATCACCGATTTCATTCCATGTTTTTGATGCTGTTGTTCTAATGTCACTTGTTATAATTGTTTATGCACCCCGAAGGGAGGAGGCATATAGTAATCACAACGTCCGTCAGTTCGTTTGTCTGTCCAAGACAATAATGTCTCAGCCGTAACTTCGAAAGTACCGACGTTTCATTTTCCATGAAACTTCACACAAATGTTAACCACAATGAGGTGTGTCACATGCAAAATTCAGGTCTTTACGTCCAAAGGTCAAGGTCACACTTGGAGGGAAAAGGTCAAATGATTTTCTGGGGGCATTTGTCACTGGTGATTTTTCTTATCTATTGGTACATTTAAATCAGTAAACCAAATAAAGAGAGATTTGATATATTACTTCCTTGCCAATTTGTATAATTTTATTAGTGCTTGTATTGACTTCAGTAGGAAATGAAATATACATGGTTTATGGTACCTTTTAGGCTTTGACAAGCTTAGAAAATCTTGTATTAATGGAAGTCTTTCGAATAAGAACACGTATGATTATTTTTTAACAACTTTATGTCATTTCCTTGCAGTACGACAGAGATGTTGAAGATTTTCTTCGCAGAACTACGGGTGTTTCCTCATCACGGCCTAGTCGAGAGCAAGAGCGTGAAAGGAGCCGGGAACGAGAGGGTAGAGGGGATCGAGATCGGGAACGTGAACATCGTCATCGGGAGAGAGACAGAGAGGGCGAGCGAGAGAGACATCATAGACATAGAGAGAGGAGATGATGAGGGCTGTCTGTTTTATTTATCATTATGAGTGAATGAGCAACATTGTGCTAGAATGGTTTCATTTGTAGAGAAAATGTCATTTAAACATGCGTGCATGGTTGTCGGTGAGGTATGTGAAGAATGACAAGATGCCGAGAAACATGACTGACAAGATGATAATCCTGTTATGCCAACACTTTTCACAATAAAGTGAGTGTGAAACAGTTATGTAGGTACTGTGTAACAACATCACTGTTGTTTTTCAGTTTCTTAAATTTTTGATGTTTTAAGATTATTTTTTTGATTTTTTTTGTTTTGTTTTTTTAGATCGATCTTCTTTTTATGATAGTAAAAGCTAACCCAGGAAATGAATAAAAACAATTCTCAAAATAAAGAACATTTGGAAAAGGAAACAATGTTTTAGCCAGCCAACTGTGCTGAGTGAGGGTGGGGTAAAAAAATGTAAGCAACATCTCTTAATTTCTCAATATTGTTATGTTTTGGATACATTTATATATTCACCATATAACCTTTTCATGTGTTGGTGCGCCTTAAAACACCAATTCAATCCAATATTCAATATCTAGAAGATATTTTTCTGTAAAAAAAAAATTGCCCCGGATGTATGATCCACTTGGCAAATTATTTTGCACTCCCAAGTCTTCAGCTTCTGCCTAATACATTGATGCGGGGAGGCTAAGGGCTATTCAATTAAAACATACATGGGACCCCAGGAAGGCACTTTTGAAACTGAACTCCCACCCATAGATGCAAAATTGTGTTTAAAGAACCAAATTGTGGAAGATGTTCATTAAAATGCCTTCCTGGGGTCCTTCCTTGGTATATTTTAATGGAAAAGCTCAAACTTCATATAAAAAAAACTCCGTCATATATGGCATGTGCTTAAATGACGTAAAACACCATTCAAACAAATTAAGCAAAATTTTAAACATTTTGTTCAGATGTTATTACATTACTAAATATTTTAGGGAGAAAACAACATATCAATGACATTGCACCTTTAAAGACCAGGAAGAGGTGATATTGTTATATAATGTTAAACCTTATGGAACGGGGAAGAATTTTCACTCAGATTTTGTATAGAAACGGTTCTGGACGGTGTTGGCATGGCATTGAAGTGCACAAGGGGTTGTATTTAAATGTTAAAGCATATATTTGTAAAACGTATTGATAGAGCTGAATGCCTGTGTACAGATGTCGCAGACTTTTTATATGTTTTTACTTCGTTTTTGTGATCAGCTCACTACCATTGAACTGTGAAAAAAATTGTGCAAGCATCATTTAAAAATTACACATTTTCAAAAATAATCTGTTTAAGAAAAATAAACGCATGGTTCAAATATACATACATTGGCATAATGTTCATAAAAGAAATGTTTCAAGTGGGGCCAATGTTCATTGTAAAAAGTTAAAAGTATTCAGCTTCAGAAATCAGAAAATGGTTGTTTTATGCTTAGTTCATATATATATATTTAACGCACAAACAAAAGTTGTATTATATGAAGATAGAACCAAAGTTGGGAAGTATTGTATAGTGTAGATATTTTATTTTCGAAATTGTAAATAATTTGGTATTAACATGAACAGATTTTTATTTTGTTTATTTCAACTATGTGCTGTGCTTTTAATGTGGCATCCTCTTTTATCAAATGACGTTGTTCGTACGCCTTTTCATACCTATTTGAAATTAAAGGTTTAATATTTACATCGCTATTGCATTCGCTACGATGAATGAATGAATGGTGTTTTACGGCACGTCGACACATAAATAGGTCATATTGTGCGCAAAAAATGATGAAAAATGAAGAAATGAAGTATTCATTTAAAATTAATGAATCTTATTTGACACGCTGCATTTAATTTTCCAATGAATACCATTACCTGCGGAATACCTCATGATATGCCCTTTAATGGTTTGCATTGGATGATGGGCAGAGCTTAATAGAATATTGCGCATGAGGGGTGTGTCTAAAATGCTGCCGATCGTAACGGCTGTTACATTTTACTCCATAAAAATCCCCGTATAATAAACTATTTTTTCAAAATAAATAGTAAAACTGGCGTATATAGAGAAGAAATCAACGCCATTTTAAAGGTAAATATAAGGAATGAAATGCGCTCTTTTGGTTTTCATTGGGGTATGAAAAACATTTGGTTAAAAGTACGCGTGGAGTCCGAAGATAAGGAATGAAATGCGCTCTTTTGGTTTTCATTAGGGTATGAAATTTTTTTTGGATGGTTTAAAGTGTGTGGAGTTCGAAGAAGGAATGAAATGCGCTCTTTTGGTTTTCATTGGGGTATGAAAAACATTTGGATGGTACGTGTGGAGTCCGAGTCCGAAGACTCCACACACTTTAAACCACCCAAATATTTTTCATACCCCAATGAATACCAAAAGAGCGCATTTCATTCCTTAAATATCAGCGTATGACATCTTGCAATGTTCAGTGAGTGATAACTTGACACCATTTGTCAATAATTTTCTATTTCAACCAATCAAACCAATACTGTACCTCCGACAAATGCGACTGTGTTATAACTGGTGTCATGTTAATACACGAGATACTGTATTGTATTTGTTACATGAGAATATATCTTATTTTGGTGAACAGCTCGAACAAATGATGTCGTATGATAAAAGAATATTACTTGCGTGTTTATTTAATGTGAACAAATTTGATACTCGTTGAATAACCAATTATTTCAAATATATTACTCGCTAACTCTTGTAAAGCATTTTTGAACTTGTTTCAATATTTTTTCGTATGAAATAAACACTGGTAAAGGCCTCTGAATTTTATACAGAAAATGTCTCGTTTCCCTCATCTGCGCAAATCTACTTGGTTATATCACCATACATGCAGTATTTCATTGTCATTATTCATTATTTGCGTCATTATTCATTATTTGTGTCATGACCCCTGCATTGTTTCAGGTGCCATCTCGCTCATATCCCTAGAGCAGTGGCAGAAAACAATAAACATGGCTCCAACGTAAATGGAGTGTCTACAATAGAAATTGCAGCAACTCTGCAGTTCAGGGTGAGAAGATTCTAGGCCCATTCTCCATATTTTATCTCGATGTACATGGAGGATGAGCCTGGCATGTTCATGCCTGTTAGGTGCCATATAACCTTTCATGTGTTGGTGCGCGGTAAAACCCCAATTCAATTCATTATTTGCGTGCATATCAAACAAAAAACGTCCACTGTCTACTGCAAACATTGTTTATGCAGTATCCACATTATCAGCATACAAGAGTTTCATTGACCATAATTATTATTTTCTTACCTTCTGTTCCAAATGTTATCCGTTACTGTATCAGCTGTTGTCTTCAAGGCATGATTGACTAGGGATCATCTTTTTTCCATATAAAACATCGCCATCCTCTGGTTTCATCAAATTTTATATAAAACATTGCTATCATCTGGTTATAAAAGACTGAGATTATTTGTACCGACAGCGTAGTCGTCTATAAAAATCAACACCTGTTATGGGATGGACAACAGCGACACATGTTTCAGGGATGCATAGAGTTGTCTCCATTAATAGTTTTAACAACAGTGCAATCTTGAGACAATATCTAGTTCCATCAACATCTTATATTAAAGGTGAAAAATTAGATCAAGAAGTCTCCATTAATAGTTTGAACAACAGCGCAATCTTGAGACAATATCTAGTATCATCAACATCTTTATACTAAAGGTGAAAAATTAGATCAAGAAATTTAAGTTTAAAATGTTCCCTTTAAAGGGACACTTGGCAATTTTTTATTTTTTAAAACTCAGGCGTCCCATTAGTTCATAACTTACATTTGTTCAATCATTAATTTTAATTACAAGAATAGTGTAAAGCAAATTATATTTGCATATGACTTAACTTTTGATTATATTATACCAAAAATAATATGTTTAAACCTTTGACAGAATAACGAACAAAAAATGAAAACTCAAAAGTGTATTTATTTGCATGCAAGCAGGTTTGAAGTTGGAATTATACAGAATAAATTAAGATGCTAATTTTAATGTTTGAAAAAAAACTTCAAGATTGCCATGTGTCCCTTTATGATAGGAGAATAGCCTAAGTGTTGTTGCCTTGTGCTTAGTGAATAATTGAGTTTTGTGGAACATGCTGAATAGATATTAACCCTTAGCCCACTATGAATGTATAATGGACTGTCCTTTGAATTTGGACCATACCATTTATGTTACAAAGGGGTGTTTTGGTTAAATCACCCTGCAAGTTACTCGCTGCAAAGGCTGTTGTAGTCGCCCTTAGCAGGCTAAGAGTTAAGAATGTTCGGCTCAATTTTGTACTGTTTGTTAATACTTGACACTATTTTATTGTTGCACCTTCTCACAAACACACTGTCACATGCAGAGGGGTAGGACCCCCACCCCCCAGCAACTTTTCAGTTCTGTAGGTAAGATCATGCTAAGCCCATTCTCCATATTTTATCTGGATGTAAATGGAGTACGAGCCTGGCACGTTCATTCCTGTTAGGCGCGATATAACCTTTCATGTGTTGGTGCACCATAAAACTTAATTTAGTTCAGTTCAGTTCCAATGGTACTCAGTCGAACTTTGTGTATGTCTTCAGCATCATAAAGGGAAGTCAAATGCACAGGTTCCATAACTTCGTATTGCATGTTAGCAGAATTATTTTTTCCAACGTTGAAATTTGATTTTTTTGACGGCAATATAGGCGAGAAACTTATTGCCAACAGGCAGACTTTCCTTGTTTGGGTACTATTGCAAACATTGTGTGTCAGATGAGGGTTGTATATAGTGTGGATATAAGTGATAAGGGTGATTCATTCATTAATTGTTTTTGTACTTAGTATCACCAAATAATCGTGAGGTTCACTTTTACATTATTTTCATCTATTGAACTGCATTAAATATTAATAAATGATTTATATATTATTTTGCTTTTCTTTTTTCTTCTAAACAAGTAGATTTTGTTGGCGATTTCAAATGTTAAATCTTCGATAGCAATTGTTTTTTGCCTGCCGACTAAGCGTTACTGCTCAAAATGTTGCGCCTTTCAGATGTGTGACATGGCGAACAGTAATGTCCCCGTTCCTAAAACTAAATGGCGCAGAGATCCAGACCAACTCTCCATTTACATCAAAAATAAAAACTTGCAGAATGAGCCTAGAACAGCACTTCCAGTGTTGGCTCCATGCATGGTGGTTATTTTTTGCCGTCTAATGTCGAGCATGGTAAAAAACAAAGCGACATGAAATTGATTTTAGTGGAATTCTGCCACGATAGGCAGTGGTGATATACTGCCCAAAGAACAATACTGGCCAAAGTTTCATGATCCAACGATGAAAGGTACTGTAGTTGCAGCGCGGAAACCGTTTTTCTAGGTTGGGTCACTGTGACCTTGACCCAGTGACCTGAAAGGCAACATGGACCATCCATGACCCATGGGTAGTCTATAAAGTTTCATGATATTAAATTGAAAGGTACTGTAGTTACAGCTCGGAAACAGTTTTATCTCGAGTTTGTTCGACAGAGCTTGTGGGATGAGTTGTCCGTCCGTCGTCAACTTTTGGCTCGTTTAGACGATAGGGCCTTCGTTTTTCTTCGGATCTTTTAAAAATGCTATATGTTACCTCTTCAAGACGATAGGGCCCTCATTTTTCATCTGATCTTTACGAAACTTTACCAGATTGTTAGTGTCAAATGAAAGCTTGGACAAGTACGAAAAACAGCCAGATCGGACCAGTAACAGCTATGATCCTTGATTTAGTTAAAAATGCTACATCTTACCTCAAGACGAAAGGGCCTTCATTTGGCCGGATTTCGGTGAAACTTTGCAGGGATGATCTGTACCAAGCCTTGTTGTACATATCGTCACCATGTTCCGGTTGATTGATTCTGGCCCTTTAAAGGTTTTAATACACAAACTTTGTCCTGACTAGTTCTCCTGAACCCCTGGCCGGATTTCAGGGAATTTTTCCAGGGATGATCAGCACCAAGCCTAGTGCCGCGATCTGGTTTACAGGTTTTTGTCGGAGTTATGGCCCTTTAAAGGTTTTGAATACACATTTTCAGGGCTAGTTCTCCTGAACCCCTGGCTGGATTTCAAAGAAACTTGACAAGGGTGATCAATATCAAGCGTAGTTGTGCATATCATCGCCATTCTGGTTGAATGATTTTTGGCAGCGTTATGACCCTTTAAAGGTTTTAATGGACAAACTGTCCAGATTAGTCTCTTCTGAACTCCTTGCCGGATTTTAATGAATCTTGGTGGGGGTGATCAGTACCAAGCCTAGTTGCACCTATCATTGCCGTGTTCTGGTTGAATGAATTTTGGCAGAGTTATGACCCCTTAAAGGTTTCAATACACTTAACTTTGTACAGACTATTTCTCCTGAACCTCTGGCTGGATTTCAACAAAACTTGTACATAAACTTTATCTTTAGCCAGTAGAGCATCCACAGACCCTCTTGGGCCTCTTGTTCATCCGGTCTTTTTCCTAAGTTGGTCAGATTGTAGATAACAATGAACATAATTCTTGTTATTTTAATAACTTCCAGCCACTGAAGCATAGAACATTACATTAGTAATAATATGCACTGACATTTTCTGATATGCTTAGATTAAAAAACAATGAAAGCTGACAAGCTGATAATTGAATCAATTATACAGAACCATATACACTTCACTTGACAGCCACTGATAAGCTGTGCAGATTAAAATGTAAACACCTGGACTTTTTCATTGTTATATATCATGGGTTCAGTGCAGAACTATTGTATTTATTCATATGTAGTTACAATAGTTTTACACTGACCCCTCGATATCCAAAATGTGTAAAGATTCTGGAAATAAATATGTTTAAACAAAACAATTAATTGCAGAAAATGTGTTTGTTTGTATGGTGTTTTACGTCATTTTCAACACATGTAAGGTTATATGACGTTCGATTTTTAGCTCGACTATTCGAAGAATAAGAGAGCTTATGTAATGGCGTCGGCGTTGGCGTTGGTGTCGGCGTCCCACATCAAGGTTTGCGTGTAAGCTGTGTTTACAAGTCTATATCTCTTACATTTCTTATCCTAGCACAACCAAATTTGTTTATGGGCTTCCTTATAGCATTATCTTAAGGGCTGCATAAGTAATTTTGGTTCCTGTAACCCATGGGCTCCCATGGAACCCAAATTATGATAGCCCATAAAATGTGTCCCATTTCACATCAAATTTTGCGTGTAAGCTGTGTTTACAAGTCTATATCTCTTACAATTCTTACCCTAGCACAACCAAATTTGGCCATTAGCTTCCTTATAGCATTATCGTAAGGGCTGCTTAAGTAATTTTGGTTCCTGTAACCCCTGAGCTCCCATGGAACCCAAATTCTGATAGCCCTTAAAATATGTCTGTTTCACATCAAATTTTGCGTGTAAGCTGTGTTTACAGGTCTATATCTCTTACATTTCTTGTCCTAGCTGAACTAAATTTTGGAATTGGTTTCCTTATAGTATGTTGTAAAGGGTTGGATAAGTAATTTTGTCTTCTGCAAATGCGGGCTCCCATGGAACCCAAATTGTGATGGCCCATAAAATGTGCAATAAAGGCAGATCTAAGTTTGCATGTAAGCATGTATATATCTACAATTTTGGTTTGGGATTTGTTATAGCATTATGCATCTTATTACTTCACCCATATTGGCGCATGGGCTCCCTCCTACACCCCCCCACCCCCCCACTGCCACTCCCCTCCACCCTTTTTTTTATTTATTTTTATTTTTTTATTACATATTTCTGTGTTGTTTTAGTCAATTCTTACACATATATGTTGCCCCCCCCTCCCCTCCCCGCACCCCCACCCCCGCCTCTCACCCCCTCCCAACCCCAGTTAAAACTTTTTTTCTTTTTTTTTTACATATTTCTTTGTTGTTTTAGTCAATTCTTACACATATATGTTGCCCCCTCCCCCAGCACCACCCCACTCCCGCCTCTCACCCCTGCTCTCCACCACCCTACTTGAAACATATATAATTTATTTTTTTTACATATTTCTATGTTGCTTTTGTCAATTCTTACACATATATGTAAGCCATGTATTGGAGTCTATCCCATAAGAACAAGAATTGTAGGAATCTATTTGATAGTAAGAGTAGGGCAGGTTCCCTGATTCCTATGTATCCTTCCCCTCTCTCTGGGGTGGCTGTAATTAACCTATACTGTGTTAATGAGCCATTAATGTATCCTTCCCCTCTCTCTGGGGTGGCTGTAATTAACCTATACTGTGTTAATGAGCCATTAAACATCTAATTCCAATTCATTTCAAAAATGTTTTGTATAGAAAATAAATACAATATACAAGTGTTTCGTTATATCCGTTCATAGTAATGTTTAATGTATTTACATGCCAAATTTTACAGTTTACAAATGCTTTAAATATGTTTTATGATTTAGAAATATGTGATTAAACCTCTCCGATAGCATAATGATTAGAAAAGGGGCCATGTTGGAGATTTTATAATCAAACCTGGCCTTTAAAACTATACTGAATCGAAAAAGAAACGCGACACGGGGAATTTCCGCTATAGTATGTACAATATGCTGCTGTTATTCGAACGGTACATGGCTACGTAAGAACTTTCCTTTCGGAAAAAAGACTAAAACAACACGTAACACAGCAAACAGTATTCCTGCAAAGTTTCGTTATTGACAGAGTATGCGTTTGGCGCAAACTTAGGATGCAAAATTTTGCAAACTCTTTACATTAAATACAGTACTGAACTGGCTCAATTTTTAGCTCGACTGATCAGAGATCAGCAGAGCTTATGCCGTGGTGCGGCATCCGGCGTCCGTCTGTCCGTCCGTAAAGATTTATTTGTAGCGACTACTCCTCTGAAACTACTGAATGGATTTTCATGAAACTTTACAGAAATGTTGCCCATGAAGTCTAGTTGATCCTAGCAAAAATTCATGTTGATGTGAAATCCAAGATGGCCGCCAAAGCTAAAAATAGATTTTTAGCTCTACTGATCAGAGATCAGCAGAGCTTATGCCGTGGTGTGGCCGCCAAAGCTAAAAATAGATTTTTAAAATACAAGTTTGTAGCGACTACTTCTTGAAAACTATAAGTGATATTGATATGGGACTTTTTCTAAAATGATCAGTATGACATGATGTTGGTCCTTCTCAAAAATTGTTTTGATTCGACATTAAACATGGCTGCCAGCGGCCATCTTTGTTTACATAGGGTTATATAGTAAAAACTTGTAGCGACTACTTCTCTGAAACTACTTGGCGGATTTTCATGAAACTTTACAGGAATGTTGCTCTTGATGTCTCATTGATCCTAGCAAAATTTCAGATCGGCCAGAAATTCAAGATGGCCGCCACAGCTAAAAATAGATTTTTAAAAAATAAATTTGTAGCGACTACTTCTTAAAAACTATAAGTGATATTGATATGGGACTTTTTCTAAAATGATCAGCATGACATGATGTTGATCCGAGTCGAACATTATTTTGATTCGACGTTAAACATGGCTGCCAGTGGCCATCTTTGGTTACATAGAGTTATATAGTAAAAACTTGTAGCGACTACTCCTCTGAAACTACTTGACGGATTTTCATGAAATTTCATAGGAATGTTGCTCTTGATGTCTTATTGATCCTAGCAAAATGTCAGGCTTGCCGGAAATTCAAGATGGCCGCCACAGCTAAAAATAGATTTTTAAAAAATAAGTTTGTAGCGACTATTTCTTGAAAAGTATAAGTGATATTGATATGGGACTTTTTCTAAAATGATCAGCATGACAAGATGTTGATCCGAGTCGAACATTATTTTGATTCGACGTTAAACATGGCTGCCAGTGGCCATCTTTGGTTACATAGAGTTATATAGTAAAAACTTGTAGCAACTACTCCTCTGAAACTACTTGATGGATGTTCATGAAACTTCACAGGAATGTTGCTCTTGATGTCTAGTTGATCCTAGAAAAATTTCAGGCTTGTCGGAATTTCAAGATGGCCGCCACAGCTAAAAATAGATTTAAAATAAATAAGTTTGTAGCGACTACTTTTTGAAAACTATAAGAGATATTGATATGGGACTTTTTCTAAAATGATCAGCATGACATGATGTTGGTCCTTGTCGAAAATCGTTTTGATTCGACGTTAAACATGGCTGCCAGCGGCCATCTTTGTTTACCTAGAGTTATATAATGAAAACTTGTAGCGACTACTCCTCTGAAACTACTTGATGGATTTTCATGAAACTTCACAGGAATGTTGCTCTTGATGTCTAATTGGTCCTAGCAAAATTTTAGGTCGGCCGGAAATTCAAAATGGCCACCACGGCTAAAAATAGATTTTTAGCTCTACTGATCAGAGATCAGCAGAGTTTATGCCGTGGTGCGGCCACCGTCCGTCTGTCCGTCCGTCCGTCCGTCCGTCTGTCTGTCCGTAAACTTTTTTTTGTAGCGACTACTCCTCTGAAACTACTGAATGGATTTTCATGAAACTTTACAGAAATGTTGCCCATGAAGTCTAGTTGATCCTAGCAAAAATTCATGTAGATGTGAAATCCAAGATGGCCGCCAAATCTAAAAATAGGTTTTTAAAAAACAAGTTTGTAGCGACTACTTCTTGAAAACTCTAAGGGATATTGCTATGGGACTTTTTTTCTAAAATGATCAGCATGACATGATGTTGGTCCTTGTAAAAAATCGTTTTGCTTCGATGTCAAACATGGCTTTCAGCGGCCATCTTTGTTTACATAGAGTTATATAATGAAAACTTATAGCGACTACTCCTCTGAAATTACATGACGGATTTTCATGAAACTTCACAGGAATGTTGCTCTTGATGTCTTATTGATCCTAGCAAAATTTCAGGTCGGCCGGAAATTCAAGATGGCCACCACGGCTAAAAATAGATTTTTAAAAAATAAGTTTGTAGCGACTACTTCTTGAAAACTATAAGAGATATTGATATGGGACTTTTTCTAAAATTATCAGCATGACATGATGGTTATCCGAGTCGAACATTATTTTGATTCGACGTTAAACATGGCTGCCAGTGGCCATCTTTGTTTACATAGAGTTATATAATGATAACTTGTAGCGACTACTCCTCTGAAAATATCTGACAGATTTTCATGAAACTTCACACGAATGTTGACTTGATGTCTAATTGATCCTTGCAAAATTTTAGGACGGCCGGAAATTCAAGATGGCCACCATGGCTAAAAATAGATTTTCAAAATACAAGTTTGTAGCGACTACTTCTTGAAAACTATAAGTGATATTGATATGGGACTTTTTCTAAAATGATCAGCATGACATGATGGTTATTCAAGTCGAACATTATTTTGATTCGACGTTAAACATGGCTGCCAGTGGCCATGTTTACTGGCAGCCATGTTTACATAGAGTTATATAATGATAACTTGTAGCGACTACTCCTCTGAAACTACTTGACGGATTTTCATGAAACTTCACACGAATGTTGCTCTTGATGTCTAATTGATCTTAGCAAAATTTCAGGTCGGCTGGAAATTCAAGATGGCCACCACAGCTAAAAATAGATTTTTAAAAAATAAGTTTGTAGCGACTACTTCTTGAAAACTATAAGTGATATTGATATGGGACTTTTTCTAAAATGATCAGCATGACATGATGGTTATCCGAGTCGAACATTATTTTGATTAGACGTTAAACATGGCCGTCAGTGGCCATCTTTGTTTACATAGAGTTATATAATGAAAACTTGTAGCGACTACTCCTCTGAAACTACTTGACGGATTTTCATGAAACTTCACAGGAATGTTGCTCTTGATGTCTAATTGATCCTAGCAAAATTTCAGGTCGGCCGGAAATTCAAGATGGCCACCACGGCTAAAAATAGATTTTCAAAAAACCAGTTTGTAGCGACTACTTCCTGAAATCAAAATCAATCAGTAGAGCTTCAAGGTCATTGACCTCTTGTTAAAAAATAAGTTTGTAGCGACTACTTCTTGAAAACTATAAGAGATATTGATATGGGACTTTTTCTAAAATGATCAGCATGACATGATGTTGGTCCTTGTAAAAAATTGTTTTGCTTCAATGTCAAACATGGCTGTCAGCGGCCATCTTTGTTTACATAGAGTTATATAATGAAAACTTGTAGCGACTACTCCTCTGAAACTACTTGATGGATTGTCATGAAACTTCACAGGAATGTTGCTCTAGATGTCTGATTGATCCTAGCAAAATTTCAGGTCGGCCGGAAATTCAAGATGGCCGCCACGGCTAAAAATAGATTTTTAAAAAATAAGTTTGTAGCGACTACTTCTTGAAAACTATAAGTGATATTGATATGGGACTTTTTCTAAAATGATCAGCATGACATGATGGTTATTTGAGTTAAACATTATTTTGATTCGACGTTAAACATGGCTGTCAGCGGCCATCTTTGTTTACATAGAGTTATATAATGAAAACTTGTAGCGACTACTCCTCTGAAACTACTTGACGGATTTTCATGAAACTTCACAGGAATGTTGCTCTTGATGTCTAATTGATCCTAGCAAAATTTCAGTTCGGCCAGAAATTCAAGATGGCCGCCACGGCTAAAAATAAATTTTCAAAATACAAGTTTGTAGCGACTACTTCTTGAAAACTATAAGTGATATTCATATGTGACTTTTTCTAAAATGATCAGCATGACATGATGCTGGTCCTTATCAAAAATCGTTTTGATTCTAAGTTAAACATGGCTGCCAGCGGCCATCTTTATTTACATTGAGTTATATAGTAAAAACTTGTAGCGACTACTCCTCTGAAACTAATTGGCGGATTTTCCTGAAACTTTACAGGAATGTTGCTCTTAATGTCTTATTGATCGTAGCAAAATTTCAGATCGACCTGAAATTCAAGATGGCCGCCACAGCTAAAAATAGATTTTTAAAAAATAAGTTTGTAGCGACTACTTCTTGAAAACTATAAGTGATATTGATATGGGACTTTTTCTAAAATGATCAGCATGACATGATGGTTATCCGAGTCGAACATTATTTTGATTCGACGTTACACATGACTGCCAGTGGCCATTTTTGATTACATAGAGTTATATAATGAAAACTTGTAGCGACTTCTCCTCTGAAACTACTTGACGGATTTTCATGAAACTTCACAGGAATGTTGCTCCTGACGTCTAATTGATCCTAGCAAAATTTCAGGTCGGCCAGAAATTCAAGATGGCCACCATGGCTAAAAATAGATTTTCAAAATACTATAAGTGATATTGATATGGGACTTTTTGTAAATTGATCAGCATGACATGATGTTGGTCCTTGTCAAAAATAGTTTTGATTCGATGTTAATCATGGCTGTCAGCGGCCATCTTTGTTTACAGAGTTATATAATGAAAACTTGTAGCGACTACTCCTCTGAAACTACTCGACGGATTTTCATGAAACTTCACAGGAATGTTGCTCTTGATATCTTATTGATCCTAGCAAAATTTCAGGTCGGCCGGAAATTCAAGATAAAAAATAAATTTTCAAAAAACAAGTTTGTAGCGACTACTTCCTGTAATCAAAATCAATCAGTAGAGCTTCAAGGTCATTGACCTCTTGTTTAAAAACCTATTTTTAGATTTGGCGGCCATCTTGGATTTCACATCAACATGAATTTTTTCTAGGATCAACTAGACTTCATGGGCAACATTTCTGTAAAGTTTCATGAAAATCCATTCAGTTGCTAAAAATAGATACTTAAAAAATAAGTTTGTAGCGACTACTTCTTGAAAACTATAAGTGATATTGATATGGGACTTTTTCTGAAATGATCAGCATGACAAGTCGTTGATCATTGTCGGAAATTATTTTGATTCGACATTAAACATGGCTGCCAGTGGCCATCTTTGTTTACCTAGAGTTATATAACTTGTAGCGACTACTCCTCTGAAACTACTTGACAGTTTTGATGAAACTTCACAGGAATGCTGACCTAGCTATCAAAATATATCAGTAGGAATGCTGACCTAGCTATCAAAATCTATCAGTAGAGCTTCAAGGTCATTGACCTCTTGTTTTACAAATCATCTTGGGATTTCCTTGGAATATATATGGAATTAAGTGTGCAGTATACCGGTATACAATATATAGCAGAAATTCCCATGTCCGAATATTTCATTGCATCAACAAGCAGATACCAGCATTTATTTGTGATGACATGTTCATGATAAAACAGGATATATGCTAGCTTAGATTAAAATGTCAATTTGTGAGAGAAAAAATAACGGTGTTTGTGCAACACGATACTTCCAAATTAACAGGACGCCAGTACTTAGATATCTCCGCTCTATTGTTGATGTCGGAGTATATTGACAATAGGTTATATTATAATACAGTTGCACATGCTTTATTATACTGTTGCACGTGCTATTGTTTGTCGGAGGTATAGTATTGGTTTGATTGGTTAAAATGGATAAATGATTGACAACTGGCGACATGTTAATTATAATAGTGGACACTTTTGCACTTAACATTTTCAGTATGAAATTAAATTTTTAACGGAACATTGTCTATAAGTAAAGCCTATATTTAGCTTTAGTGTAACAGCAGTGCATGAAAACCATTCATTGGCACGGACTGCACTATAATCACAGTAAATCAAGCATTTCATGCCCGGTAGCCATTAGATTGGTATATCCTCAGTCTAAATAGGTACATATCGATCATGTTTGTCCATTACACGGGGGGAGACATGTTTTTGTTACAAAAAACCCGTCCAGTTAAACAGTGGTCCTATTCTTGCCCGGGAACCACATGGGGCTCGCAAGTAAGCTAAACAAGAGGCCCAAGAGGGCCTGTAGATGCTCTACTGTGTAAAACAGATTTTATCGGGAGATCAGGAGGAGTAGTCGGTACAAAGCTTGTGTTACCCGCTATAAACATGATGATTTGTTGCAAAACTGTAACTGGTTTTATTTTCAAGATAGCTATGTGTAAGAATTGACAAAAGCAGCACAGAAATATGTAAAAAATAGTTTCAAGTAGGGGTGGGGTGGGGAGCGGGGGTGAGAGGCGGGAGTGGGTTGGGGGAGGGAAGGGGCAACATATATGTGTAAGAACTGACTAAAACAACAAATATGTAAAAAAAAAAAGTTCAAGTGGGGGGGGGGGGGGGGGGGGGGAAAGGAGGGAGCCCATGCCCCAATATGGGTGAAGTAATAAGATGCATAATGCTATAAAAAATCCCAAACCAAAATTATAGATATATACATGCTTACATGCAAACCTAGATCTGCCTTTATCGCACATTTTATGGGCCATCACAATTTGGGTTCCATAGGAGCCCAGAGTTTGCAGAAGACAAAATTACTTATCCAACCCTTTACAACATACATACAAGGAAACCAATTCCAAAATTTAGTTCAGCTAGGACAAGAAATGTAAGAGATAAACACAGCTTACACGCAAAATTTGATGTGAAACAGACATATTTTAAGGGCTATCAGAATTTGGGTTCCATGGGAGCCCAGGGGTTACAGGAACCAAAACTACTTAAGCAGCCCTTACGATAATGCTATAAGGAAGCTAATGGCCAAATTTGGTTGTGCTAGGGTAAGAATTGTAAGAGATATAGACTTGTAAACACAGCTTACACGCAAAATTTGATGTGAAATGGGACACATTTTATGGGCTATCATAATTTGGGTTCCATGGGAGCCCATGGGTTACAGGAACCAAAATTGCTTAAGCAGCCCTTAAGATAATGCTATAAGGAAGCCCATGAACAAATTTGGTTGTGCTAGGATAAGAAATGTAAGAGATATAGACTTGTAAACACAGCTTACACGCAAACCTTGATGTGGGACGCCGACACCAACGCCGGGGTGATTACATAAGCTCTCTTATTCTTCGAATAGTCGAGCTAAAAATTGTTAACAGACTGACGAAAAGTGATCGCATAAGCTTGCCTGGCCTTTGGCCAGTAGAGCTAAAAATGGAGCAGACAGAAACTACAAAAAACATGAAAGGTTACATTATCGTTTAATTGTTGCAGAATTTAATATTTTCAATGAAATACAAAATCAAATTTCATTGTTTTTAAAAAGCCCATAATTATTTTGTATACAAAAACTTTAGCTGCACCTTCAAACATGTACAAACTGAAAATGTTTGTTAAACAATAATCAAAATCAAACTGCATTCTTTTTAAAAAAGCTCATTTTGTACATAAAAAATTTGAGCTGCACCTTCAAACATGTACAAATTGAAAATGCTTTTTAAACAAATAATTGGGACTAAATAAGGAACTTGTTCGAGAATGCTGCAATAATATAGAAGAAAAATTCTGTTGTTTTTCTCAAATTATGACCTGCTGTGAAGTTCATTTATACATGTATATAAAGCGACACCTGGCAAATCTTGATTTTTTTTAACTCGCGGCGTATTTATCATTGCTGACAGTTACGGTATTTGATTTGTTTGAATATTATTATCTGTTGTTATATTGCACCAATTACATATTAAAGGGACATATGGCAATCTTGAAGTTTTTATCGAGCATTACAATTAGCATCTCGATTTATTAATCCAGTATCATTTAACTTGAAAACCTGCTTGCATTTATTCAATAAAAAAAAACACTTTTCAACTTTTCTTCGCATTTCCAACAGGTTATGAGGGTGCCAGTAGATATCATCAACCCGAGAATGTTGGCTATCGCCCTCGGTCGACATTATCATTTCGAGGGTTGATAATATCCACTGGCACCCTCATGTGATATTTATTTTATTATACCGAACAAATACCCCTAATATACTCGTAAGAGAAGAAAAAATTGTTGTTGTTGAAAAAAATCTATTTTTAGAACTGAGCTTTTCAAAAAGCTAGCGGGATATTTTGCGCTATCACTCGCTACGACGCGTTGAGGGTGATAGCATGAAATATCAACCCGGCAGGGTATGGGGATTTTACATGGAGTGTTTACAGTGAGGTATAATAAAACATATTATTGGTGCAATATAATCAACATTTAATGATATGCAAAAAAAATTTGCTTTATACTAGTCTTATAATTAATATTAATGATTGAATTGAATTTTATAGTCGCACCAACAGCTTAGGTCATATGGCAACTTTCCCAGCTTCCATTGGTGGAGGAAGACCTCAGGTACCCCTCCGGCCAATTTTCGTGTACGGGCGGACACCTGGGAATAACCACCGACGTTCCACAAGCCAGCTGGATAGCTTCCTCACATAAAGATTCCTAGGCCCATGAGGGTTCGAACCCACAGCAGTGAGGGGCAAGTGATTTCAAATCAGAGACTCTTAACCACTCGGCCACTGGCGCCCCATGATTGAACAAATAGAAAGTTATGTAGAAAAACGGGACGCTGTGAGTTTTAAAAAAATCCAGATTGCCATGTGTTCCTTAAGGCTTTGAAGAGAAAATTGTACTAGATTAATAAATCTAGGTGCTAATAATTTTAAAAGCTTGGCAAGTGCCTCAAAAGTGGTGTGTCCCTTTATGGTAATTGCTGCATGATTTATGTAGAATGTTTCATGAAAACAAACGCCGAATTTATTTAACTTTAATTTTATTGTACACCAACACAAAAAGGTTATATGGTGCCAAAAGGAACCATAACATTCGAGGGCCAACTTCCATTTACTTTAAAAAATATGCAGAATGGGCCTAAAACCTTCTCACCTATAGAACTGCAGAGTTCCTGCAAAATCTTTGCAGACACTCCATTTACACAAAATGAACAGGGACAATACACAGACATGTTGTTGAAGTGGAAATTCCAGCCTTTTCAAGCAGTTAAAACACTGCATAACGAACCTTAAATATAAACGTAAAATGTGTTAGAAAATTAACACAGCATAAATACACCATATAATGTGGCATGAGCAATCTAGAGCATTAAACTAAACTATTGGCCCGACAGAGGACAGACATTCCGATGAATAACGAAATTATTTTTTATCGTGTGGAAGTGATGAATTTCTTAAAAAAAACACACCACAATTACAAATGTTTTGACGAAATCTGACCCACATAAGCCGTGAGTCTTAATAATTCAGAGGACCAAACAACCCTTCACTCAACCTACCCTCCATAAAACGAAGGGAGCCAAATGGCACTGAATCACCCATCTGAAGAAACTGGCAAACAGGGGGAATTAAAACAGGACAATAACTCTATAAAATGAAAATTGGTTTATGCCAAGGAGTGAAATCCTTTATACGGAGTATAATAAGCACACCTCCAACACACTAGCTAGACAGCTACAACAAAACAAAGGTCAATGCCAGGATGCTACAGTGACTTTGTATCAGATAAATTTTGTTTATTTTCAAACTCATTCAAGATCTTGTCGCAACACAACTTCTTTAGTGTAAATCCGAAGCCAACTACTTCAGTTATTGTATCAACAAATTCCCATATTTCGACCTAATCAGGAAGCAATAACTCTGCAATGGATTTGTAACTGAAGCCACTGAGTTTCGTTGGTGTGTTCTTGGGCAAGACACATTCCCTTAGCCTCGTCCGTCGGATGGGGACGTAAACCGGGCGGTCCCGTGTATCGGTCTATCCTCCGAGCACCATAAAAGAACCACAGGAATCTATTCGATAATACGATCAGGGCAGGTTCCCGGATTCCTATGTATCCTTCCACTCTCTCTGGGGCGGCTCTAAATAACCTATACTGTATTGATGAGCCGATAAACAACATTCAATTCAATTCTGCAGTGCATGCATCACTTATGTTTATTGTCCAACTAATCTTATTATATAAACAGATGAAAGTTAACGTATGCCAGAAAAATTAAAGTGACATAAACTTGACTGCCCTTGTCTGGTATTTGGCCAGTAGTGATAAGACCTCGGTCTGAAGGCAAACCGCATATGAAATATTTTATTAAAGTTGTGCTTAAATGATGTCCACCAAAGACAACACTTCATATGACCAAGTATCAAACAAATAAAAGCGAGGTATTAAATTATACCTTTAATGAGCTGAAAATGAACATCAATTCAGGGTATTTTACCCCTCTGCCGGGATAAAGACAGTGGCACTGATCTGTGAGCCCGACCGGGAATTGCATCAATACTGGGATGATGAAGAAACTTAATCAACATGACAAAAGAAGACAAAATAAACATGGAATTGGTGGTGGTGGTGGTAGTGGGGTGGGGGAAGGATAGGTTCTACCCATCTGCCTGTATAGGCATTGACCCAATTCTTGCCTGGGAACAACACAAGCATGAAAAATTAAATTATCAAGTTAGAGGCTCATGAAACCGACATTGTTAACAAGTGAACAGATAGACAACAAATGGGGTATCACAGAACTAATGAACCAGTGTGCAACTTAAAATTAATGTAAAATAATGATATGTGAACATGATGAGCAGTGTTCTTTTTTGGGGCTGTAATTCAGCCCCATTTTTATCATGTATGTCCCCCACAACCCCCTCTCAATTGCTTGCCTCAAAAACAGTCAGGAAATAAACATTTAAAACATATCTTGTGACATGTCTTTGTAAATATAACATCAATTTAATATAGTTCAATATCATTAAACCATATTACTTTTTACAATTCATAATATTGATTTTTGCGGTGCAAATTATCCAAATGGTGATGACACTACTCCCAATTCCCGAAAGACCCAAAAAGAACACTGGTGAGTGGCTGAGCAAATAAACAACATTGACAATAATCAGTGGCCGCAGATACAGACCCTGTATTAATAGACCACTAAAGGGAATATAGCAAAACTGGTATTTTAATACAGGTGCATGTTAATTTAAATTAACACAATTGGGAACTGAAACCTTGGTCTCTTAAAGCAGGTTGTCTCTTAATAGAGGCGCATCGGTCTCTTGAGCAGGATCGACCCTATTATTACCAGCTTTTATGGAATCCCCTTAAAATAATGACATGTATATCCCAGTTTCCTACTGATTCGTGCTCTTAAAATTGACATAATAAGCACTTGTGTAATTTTGCGCGTGTTCAATTATTGCCAACGTTTTCTTCTTGTCTACAAAACTCACGAAAACCACCGGAAATGAGGGTAAAACACCTGTACTGCAATTAAACGTTTTTGTTTTTATACAAAAAATCTTACTTTTGCTTCATTTTTTTAGAAGAAAATAAAACAGGTCAAGTATATTTCTCACTCGCTTCCATTTTAATAAAATATTACAGCCAAATGACAGATCAGATTTAGACATTTGCCACTGGGGACCTCTTTTTGGATAAGCCAATCAGAAAGCACAAATTGAATAAGAAGCTTCTGCAAGATTTAGATCAGTTAACATGGTCTTCTTTCAGCACGGGTTTTCACTTTCTCTTTGGCATTTGAAGGATATTTGATGATAGTTTGTAGTCGTTGAAATGTTTATTTAGTTATATATTCAAGTATTTTTTTTAATACCTTCTACCTATAACGCGCATGCGTAGATCGATCAGTTAAGGGGCACAAATTTATAGGAGAAAGGCATAGTAGTTATCGAAGGTTCAGGCTAGGCAGGGTTGCCTTGCTTGGTATCCGAAGGCTGTAGGATCAAGTCCGCTAGAAAGAGTTCTCGTTTAAAGCCAACATGCTTGCCATATTAGCAAGGGTTGTAACACTACATAAATAATAATATTGAAGACACATTCCATTCATTTCTTCATTCAAAATGGCCAATAGAGGGACATTCCACACGTACAGTTTCAATCAGTATCTCCTGTAACACAACCTGAATCCATCTGCACGACGCGGATTTATTGTTCAAGTCTTTCATTGATTTTAGAAATCTATAATGTTTCGACATGATCGCAACCGAGACGGTAGTTTTATGGCGACAAGCATCAGAGCTGAAACCTAGACGTGCGTCTCTTAAATAAAATCGGAAAAATTGTATCAAATTGTCCTTCATTCTCGTTCTCCTCAAAAGTTGATCACTAACCACAACTTGTGACGATTTAGTCTGGATCAGAATGGATGTTTTGGTAACAAGATTGCTGGAATAATATCTCGTGAAATGTCGACTGATAACTAGAACTGGTTCACAGCTGTGGACAAGGGACAAGACATGGGTCTCAATTCACATAGGTCCCGGTGAAAGGCTTGGGCGAGCTAAAACAAGGCTACCGTTAAATGCCCAAAATAAACTTTCAGCACCACTAGTAATGTTTTTTCAATGTTCTCAATTTAAGATATCCTACGAGGTATGGCACTCTGGCGTCCTGAAGAATTTTTTAATATCTATCGGATATCCAAACCAGACTAAGGCCAGCAGCAATGATCCAATTGTCCTACTGACTTCAACACTATCCATTATTGAGTATACACATTATTTATAGGGACTCGGTCAATGTTTTCAATTTTATGTCACATGATCTCAGCTCTTCATCTGATTGGTTACTGGCACAACGTTTCCAGGCATTACATAGTCCCCAATCATAAACTGATTGCTGATTGGATAGTGTGCGGCTCCGCCCCCACTACTGGACGCGCCTCCAGCCATGGATAATTGGCTCATAGTGTTCTGAAATACACACAATACAGACATAAGGATAGTGAATGTATAACCAGATATGTAAGTTACAATTCTGTTCATTTTTAGAAAAAGATATCAATATCACATATAGTTTTTAGGAAGTAGTCTTTACAAACTTGTTTTTTAAAAATCTATTTTTAGCTTTTGCGGCCATCTTGGATTTCAAATCGACGTGAATTTTTGCTAGGATCAACTGCTTGAATGGATTTCCATGAAACTTTACAAGACTGTTGCCCATGATGTCTACATGGGCAACAGTCTTGTAAAGTTTCATGGAAATCCATCAAGTAGTTTCAGAGGAGTAGTCGCTATAAAAAAAAAAAGTTGACGGACAGACAGACAGAGGGACCATGGATACCACACCACGGCATCAGTTGAGCTAAAAAACTGTTCCACTAAATTTCAAGCTGCATAATTCATTAATCTGTCTCGGAATAAATTCCATTTGGTTTTACTGTTTGACATCCGATAGTATTATGCCATGAATGCTTTTGAGAAAATGATTTCTTTCGGAAGAAAACCGTAAATGCACGTGCATTTCATAACACCAATGTGGAATGCATCAAATTTTGTCAAAAATGCCTCAAATTAAAACATTTAAAATGATTTGTTTTGTGGTGCATTTTCATTGACCGTGAGTTTATAAACAGCACATTCTAGGCTAATTCCACCACACATCAAATGCATTTATGTGTCGAGCGCTGATTTAAACCAAAGTATCTTGCACTTTGGATTATAGGCATGGGAATATTTCATGGTTTGATTGAATCATTCATAAATATGTCCTATAAAATACAAGCACACAGTATATACACCTCTTAAATATCAGCCTTAAATACCACAGAAAATAAATTTAGTCTAAACGAGTTTCCTATCGATAAAACAGGAGACCCAATTTAGTGCATTTGTTAGTTTTATATGAAACCAAAGTACATTATGAACATTTTCCTTGTATTTGAATTGACATCTATACTTTTTCCTGATTGCCACCAGTGCCTTTAAGAAAGCTTGAACATATTTTAACTGCTGCACCAGTGGTAAAGAGACAGGAATTAAATAAGTAAATTTGACAGAAGTAAATTTGACAGAAGTTTCGAGTCATTTGAAATATTATTTGACAAAGAGTTGGGTTTTTGTTGACCAGTTAAAAATCCAATTTTAAACTACATCTATGCTGGATATGATCAGTTTGAACCAAATCTACAGTACCGAATAGAAATATCAAGTGAACCATGCATTTAAACTAAGGCCAGAGTTTTTTTTGGTTCTCAGTTTTCGGAAAAAGTTCCAGAGGAGGAGGAGAAAAAAAAAAAAAAATCTGAACCTCAAGTTAGTCACATTATAAAACATAAAATGGAAATGAACAAATTTATATAACATGATCGTCTGATTTTACGTTTTTAACATGCTTATTTGGTTGTTTGAAATAATTAATAATAAAAACTTTTTTTTTTAAAAAGATTTTTTTTTTTTCATTTTTGCAAAACTTAGGAAACGAAAATTAAAAAACTCTGGCCTAAGTGTATTGATTCTCATTCATGTTGGAAAAGGGATAGTTTTCAAGGGACACCTGGCAATCTTGATTCATTGCTAACTTGCGATGTCAGGGTAGTTTTCAACCCAATATGAACACTCGCAAATAATATTTTCAGCATTTCTATAAAAGGTGTTGTTTTTTTATTTGTGTACCTTTTTAATAATTGTTTTACATTAGAGTATAAAACATCATCAATTTAGAGAATATAAGAATCCATCATGAATATCCATGTCAAAAAGCGAAATTTCACCCGAGGGTCATAATTGTAACCAGGGACGAGGCTGTGCCGAGTTCCTGGTTGTAATTCTGATCCCGAGGGTGATATTTAACTATCTACATGGATAAACTGAGGATAAGATTATTTTTCTCCCTTCATGCGCTTAGTACAGGCATACTTCAATGACTGATCTGTTTTTTATGCTAGAGTAAGGCGACGTCACCTGACGTCATGACATTTCTTGCAGTTACATGTCATGTAAGATTATCAGAATCTTTCATGGGTATCCGGTGAAGATAGGGAATTCCAACCCGAGGTAATTCCAACCCGAGGTATGTGTTTTTATCAAAACCGAGATTCTGCCGAGGTTCCAATTAAAACACTTATACCGAGGGTTGGAATTACCTATCTGAACCGAATACCCATAATAGATTCTTTTTCTTGCATATCAGAGACATGTTGTGCGTTGACGCCCCCAGCTACTAGCGTTTTGCATGTTTTCCTGCATACAGGATGTTGGCGCGCGTGAAATTTATCTCGACCCTAGGGTGAGATGGAAATATCTAGCCCCAGTAAAATGACGGATATCCTTGTCCGGTATGCAAGAAAGCGTTTTATCACATAACGCCCCTTGTTAGCAGTCGAACACCCATTTAATATTCTATTGTATGACACACGTGTAATACAACCTGGAACGATTTTGATTGGTTGAGTTAAACCTGTAACACTACGCAAGTTTATTAACTGAAACTATTTTATTTATTACAAATTCACCGAGATCTGAGTCATAAACTTATTATTTGTGACAGCTTATAAAAATAATGCATGTTATACAAAACATTGTTGTTGGTTTGTTAAAAAGTTGGCGCAAACTGCTATTTTGTAAAGAGGTAAAACACGAACTCTTTTATACGCAACGTTACGACGTCACATATTTGATGACGTTTTGGCGCTAAAGTGTGTCCGACGTCGTGGCGGTTCTATGTCCATCTGAATTAATGTTTACTAATTTGATTTCAAAGTTATGTGGTAAAAAGGATCTTAAATTCGTTCCCATTCCATATAAGATTCATGAAACTCGTTATGAATTATTTTTAATTTTAACTCGCCAAAAGGCTCGTTAAAATTAAAATAATTCATAACTCATTTCATAAATCTTATGAAATGGGAACTCGTTTAAGATCCTCTATATCTCACATGAGGAAAACACCTTTCTCACGATTAGAAAGAACAAATATTTGTTCATGCCCCTCCCCACTACCACAATATTTAAAGGAGACAATAGGTTACCATAAATCAGTGTACTTTAGCATCAAATACTTCCAGATTGCTATGTGCCCTTTAAATTTTTTAATGCAGCAACCACACCGTTTTGATTTAAATGAGTCAGAACAATTAAAAAAAATCTTACTTTTCGAATTTTTTTTCTTTTACAAAGTTATTTCCGAGTGGGCGAGTGTGTGGAATGAAAATCTAAACTGTTACACACCTGTGACCGTGTGGACTGTGTGGTTTGGAAGTTTACGGGGCTGATCCCGGCCCCTATAGATGTACGGTTGGCCGAACTTATGGCTGCCAAGTTCAACACGCTTGGTATACTACCAGGGTTGATGGGAGCACCCGCTAAAAAGAAAAAAAAATTGTCACTTAATTTATTTGTTAAATTTTACTTTGTTTTATCCTTCTTAGGTACTTAAAAGTCAGTGATTTGATCTGTTGGATACTTATTGTCAACCTCAAGTGATAATTTCAATTTTAGATACTTTTGAATATCAATAAATGAAGACCTTAGACGAAGGAATGAATGAAGATGACAATGTTCCTTCATATATAGTCTGACAATGCTCAAAGTTGTTCCAAACAAGTGATGTCTACTTCAAGAGTTCCGACCTACACCAACCTAGACCACTTGTCCACTGCAGCACGAGGTTAAAGGACAAAGGAAGCTAATGAAGGTGTTGTGGAATTACTTTGGTTCAGCAGCATTTTGCGATATAATATTTTCCAGATATCGGGTGTGCGCAATCAAGTTTCTGAACTAAACTTTCGCTATCGGTCAAACTTCCCTTTTGATTCTCTATCTACAGCTCGGTTAATTAACATATACTTACAGATCTGAACAAAGTTGGACTGCCCCATCATTTGCAATGCACTTGCATCTCCCATGGATCCATTCACTCCACCATTTAGCACACCAATGGTGTTATAAGTTTGCCCTGAAATTGAATGTCGGGTAAAAAAAACAATCTGTTATTTATAAATGAAATATGGTTTACATCGGGTTCAATACAAAATACAGTTATTTTGACAGACGACTGAGACGAAGTTCCACCAAGCATACAAAGAGCAGACTTTGATTTCATTATAAGCGATGACACACTTGTAGCATTATGTGCCTAGAGCAGAACTTGAGCATTTTTATTGCTTTGTGACTTTAATATATTGTTATATGAAGATTTGCTAAACTTTGCTGCAGTATAAACAATGAAGAGGGATTTATTTGCGTAAGTTTTATTTCCACTTTATGTTGTTTGCCTGCAAATTAGTTAGGTTAAACAAACAAGATTGTTTCCCATATCCCAAGCCGACCATTTTCAACCCCAAACCTGCACATTCCCTCCCTACAAACCACAAAAGAAGTTTTTCGATGCGTGACCATGCACACAAATAATCACCACATGGTCCAACACATTTTTATTTCAACTTGTTACAGGTACCAAACTATTTTGTTTAAAAATAACTCACCGCCAGTCATAAGACTGTTCCAGTATGCATCCGAGGGTGACTGTGTTTGCATGCCAGGTTGTGCCGCGGGCGTCTGACCCGTGTAACGGAAGAATGGGTTTTTGAGATCCAGACTATTACAAGAAACACTTGTCGTTCCAGGGATATTAAGTTCTATATCAACATCGTAACTTTGTCTGAAAAAAACAAAGAACAAAATATTCACTATCCTGTATATCAACATCGAAACTTTGTCTGAAAGAAAAACCCACGTAAGATCACTGCCTAGCGGTGCATATCAGGGCCTTCCCCAGGATTTTTTTAAGCGATAGTGGCATTTAACGCGCGAGGGTGTGTGGTGGGTGCGGGAGGTGGTCCCCTCCTGCATGTCGTTTTTTCCCCCCATGTTTCGAAGTAAAATACGGGTTTTGGCATACACCTGACACATTTAAAACATGTTTTAAATATATCTACCAGTCTGCCATAGATAGTACATGTAGTTTTTTTACTGTTTTTTTGTTGTTGTTTTTTTTGGAAAAAGATAACACTCAACTTTATACATCGTTTCCTTTGCTGTTCTAGATTTTTTTTTATCTTGTAAACACTTGATTATAGATGTGGTGAAGTTAAGCAGGAGTAATTATATTATTTTTAAGTGAATAACATTTTAAAAACACACACTTGAAAACGCAGTGTCGTGTGTTTTTTAAGCATCCGAAATAAAACTATCCGGATTTACATCAACTTTTACGCTGACATTGTCTTACAATAACTTAACGTCTAAGTCATGTTTACGGCATCAAGCCATTAGCGTTTTCGAAAAAAAAGAGATAGGAAATGGTTGTAACGGTTATAAGTTTATTTAAAAGTTATAAAATTGCTGTCTTTATTCCTAACTAATCATTTTAGTTGAAACACGGAAGCAAATTCAAAACCGGAAGTAACCTAAATTTATAATCTGCAACCCCGAGATTCTTATAATTTTATGTGATTATCGAATAATTTGCGTTTGTGAGATTATTTTCTCATCATTATCTATTTAAAACGCGATAAAATGGATGGAGGCACATTAATTCAACGCTACAATAAAATATAACATATGTAAATTGTTTTCACATTTGATGACGTAATACGTTTACAGGTCATGTACGCATGGTTGAATTCTTGAATTAGACCCTTATCGCGGAAGTAATTAACACCTCTGCCTCTCTAATCCTTATGAAAACACTCCAATCAGGAGCTAAGGACGTATGCTTGTCAGGAGTTTATGCCTCAAGGCGTTTTTTGATCAAATATGTCATTAATTAACACTGGGAAATGAATGTTTTGACCCACTTTTAAGGGATCGCGGCACGGTTTTAAAGGGTCGCGGTCAGATTAAGGATCGCGGCATGTCTGTTTCAAAAGTTAAGGGATCACGGCGCCGCTACGCCATAAATGGCTGGGGAAGGCCCTGCATATACAACCGTCGTTTTACAAATGGAAAGAATTAAAAAAGTATGAATCAGAGAGTTATAAGCCTTTATAAGATGTATTCATTGGATCATGTTGCAGATGTGTGCAAAGTTTCATTGTTGTCCACCTGATACTTTGAAAGTTATTAGCCATAATCAGCTGTCAGGTAAAAGTTAAAGGACACACAGGCGGATGGATGGTCGGACAACGCCAAGATATAATTTGTCCCCATGAGCGTATAAAAAACGGAAAAACAACAACACAATATTCACTACACATGCATATGATACACAGGGAATGAACCCATGCGGGGCAGAGGCCTTTAGCTCTGTGAGGCTTTATCCACTGAGCTATCGATGTCGGTCGGGAGAATGGATATTCTGAAACCAAAACAATGGCAACTGGAATACAATGGCAGGGAGATGAGAGAGAAGTATTTTATTTAAACAACGGGGTGTATTTTTAAAAGGGTGGAGGCAGAGGGTAGAACTTTGCAGGGTGGTGTCAATAGGGAAATGTACAGGCAGAAGGAACGGGAATGGAGTAATGAACGCTCATAAACATTTTTTTTTCTTCTATGATTCACATGCTCAAATGCATCAACTCATATACACAGGATTATCGGTTTACTTGAAGTGGCCATAGTTAGAAAGACTTCTAGGGATATTATTATTTAAATTTAACAGGGTGACGGCCTCTCTTTTAATTTGGGTGGGGTGGGGATGGATATGATAGAAATAAAATACATTGTTGGCGGTGGTAAAAAAGAAGTGTTTAACCAAAATACATGTACAGGTTTTGTAACATACACTTTATCTTAAGTTTGCTGACTCACCTTTTGTTACACCTGAGAACACATTTGCCAGTAAGAATTTGTCCCTGTTTGACCAGCACGGGGGTTTGTACCAGGCATCTAACCTGGTACCAATGTGTTAGAGTTTCTGTTGGACTTGTAGACAACCATACAGGAGTCCTGAAAAAAAAGAGAAGATTTTTTGTTAATGTAGCTCTTACAATACACAAACGCACGTTACTAAAATATGCAATCATCCATGTTCATGAACGGTTTGTTTGTATGGTATATTATGTCATTTTCAAATGTTGATGTTGAATGTTGTTTAACGGCTCATCAACACAGTTTAGGTTATTTAGAGCCGCCCCAGAGAGAGGGGAAGGATACATAGGAATCCGGGAACCGTGCCCTACTCTTATTATCAAATAGATTTCATGGTTCTTTAACATGCTCGGAGGATAGACCGATACATGGGACCACCCTGTTTACGTCCCCATCCGACTGACGAGGCTAAGGGAAAGTGTCTTTTTAAGAACGAAACACGCGCTACCGACCATGCCACACAAGCCCTCAACATATGTAAGGGCATATATGACGGTCAATTTTTTTGTGGTGGAGGCAGACCACCCACTTTTCCTGGGTAGAACCAGTACTGTAAACCTCCCGCCATCCGTAAGAATCAACACTTCCTCACTTGCAAGTCGAGCTCCCAGTGGGATTCGAACCCGCAGCAGTGAAAGGCGAAGGTTTACAACGTAACGTCGTTAACCATTTGACCACGGAGACATGAACGGAACAAATCTGCAGAATGCGAAAGAAAAAACTGTCTTTGTTCACGACTGCTATAAATGCAAACCGCCAACATAGAAAATACATTACCGTAAACGTCAAACACAAGGCACTTAACAGCAGTGTCACTGACTGTTTATGGTTTTACTGATGTGATTTTTGTATTCGTGGTATTTATTCGTATTTGCTACCCCATATTCGTGATGCGTATCGCATTAGCCACCAAGTGTATTCGTTACAGCCCTAGTGTTTTGCAAGCTGCCCAGATGCAAGCAATTATAAATTTCTCTTTTCAGATCAAGTTGTTTCGTTGTCGACCATCAAAAGTCGATGATTGTCACCAGTCCATCAACATGGACACAGCTAGACAAGAGGCGGTAGCAGTGATCTTTGCCTGCGGAACATCCGTACATGTTTCGTTAAAGTTTACTTAATAGAATTGGAATAATTTATTCTAAACAGTTTATTAAATCATTTTAGAATTATTTTCTTTTTAGAACTGTGTGATTCTTGGTTTCAAGAAACTCATTACTCAATGAGTGATACAGTCTTAATCTGTTTCTCACAGCAATTCAAACGCTTAGTCAGTTCTGAGAACATCATAAAAGTATGACGTGATGTCATAATACCAGGGTGTGATGTCATAATATCAGAAAGTGATGTCAACATAGAAACAATCAAATGAAAATATGAATGAAGCATTCTGATTGGTTCAGTGATACAAATTGAACCAATGAAACTAGTTAATTTAAAACTCATTATATTCTCAGAACACATTGTTTTACTTGACATTGAGTAATGAGGTTCTTGAAATCCAGAAACACGAAATTCTAATAATAAAATAATTCTAAAAAGATTTAATACTGTTTCTAATGCACTTTGTTCTTTATCACCATGCTTGCTTTTTTAAAATTTGAAATGTTAATCTGCTCTTTACTCAAAAAAATATATGGTAAATCTAATGTTTCATTTATACCTTAACATAGCGATTTGAGAACATGTAATTTGTAAGCTTTTAGTAACTCCAATGTTCTACTATTTCAATAAAATTTCAGTCTTTAGTTACATGAGCTTTCTATTTCTAAATCTTACGAAATGTTCTAATATGATTTCTGCTCTGGTCACAGTCATATCTAAATCAACCTTGTTAAATACTGACAAAACTGTACCGATGCTTGTCTGTTGAAGCCAAAGTTCCAAAGTTAACTGCCAAATTTCACTTAAAAGTTGTTCTTCCAAACTCTATCCATGTATTGCGGTCATACAATAATGCATGTGTGTCAATTAAAAGTCTAGATTTATTCACGAATACTTAAAATAACAGTAGTTGATTACGTGTAAAATGAATTAAGTGTTGGTAACTCACAATTCGACGCTTCAGCAAGGGTATCTATAAGGTGGCTGGTAAAACTGTTTATACTGTAGTATAGAGTTCGGATTTGTAAGTTATATATATAAACCTTAGGCCAAATAAAATTATACCTGTGTTTACTGTAACATTGCTGAAAAAAATAGGGTAGGTAGGTAGGCATTTTATTTAATTTTTTGGCGAAGTCACATTTAAGGTGGCGATGAGCTTTGATGAATGGGAAAATGTGGTATTTTAAAAACTACAATAGATAACAATATGAAATTGTGTATGTTTTATTGTTTCCCAAAAGGCCTGGCAACAACTGGCTCTTTTCCCAAAGGGGTAAAACAATTTATTTTTCGCAAGTCCGGAAGAGGGTCAGTTCCAACAGCAGCACATGAGTCGGCCGTGGTCGCATGAACATAATTATTTCTTCAAAAATTTTTTTTTTTAAAAAAAAGGAGTCGGGAGGGTGTTTTCAGAGGGTCTGTCGGGTTACAGTAAACTCAGGTATAATTTTATTTAGCCTTATTGTGAGAAGGATAAATAAATGCTGTATATCTGTTGTTGGCCAGATAGCAGCTTTTAATATTCATTCCAATCCAATTATACACAAACTTACACAGTTCCAAGGAATGCAACGTCAAACCAGAATGCCAGGCCGTGCACTAGGCCAGCTTGGTGTATAGAGAAATTAAGTGGAATTTCTATTACATGCAAGTCCGTTTCATCAGCCGTTAAAAAGTCTACTGTATGTTTGACTGACTTGGATAAACACATGTTAATATCAAAAGTATCCTGAAATAGAAGAAGAGAAAAACAATTAATCAATATCAACAACCTGATAAAAGTATTTTACGAAATGTGTTAAGGCAGATCGAAACGTTGGATGTCTGACTGATGTCCCCACTTAAAATAAGAAAGTAATTTGTAGGAAGACCACACACTTACAGTGTTCAATCTGGAGGCGACATGAGCGACTTCGTCGCTTTTTCCTCCGTGACTTCGCTTTTTTTTTAGTCGACGGCGAAGTTTGTCGCCTTCAGTTTGACCACTTCGCTTTTTTCCCGCCCTCAAGCGAAGTGTAACCATTCCTTTAATTGACCTGTTGTTTATGTCTCAGAACAGGCGTAGACATCTCTGGGAAGGGATTATGCTAATTGTTTTGACTGATCACAGCAGAACCCCGCGGGGAGCATACTTTCCTACAACTATATCACCCGAGGCAATTTTTGCACCTCACCATTTTTTGTTTACAAATTAGACTGTACAGGAAATACACACTCCTTATCCAATGAGATTGCGTATAGCTGAACAATTGACCAATCATAGGTTCTGTTACAGTTAGACAAGTGCGTGTTGAAAACATGATCGAAACAACAGACCTGAGGCGATTAAATGATACCACCGAATAATGATTAGAGTTGTGTTTTCTTAATTGTTTGATAAAACGGACCTTTTGGCATTCCAAACAAATTAATGCATGAAAAAGAGTTAATAATAGATGACATTTCAATTGAATTTTCGGCAATATTTTACTTCCGGAAAAGTGCGGTGTCATAGTAGTTTGGATAGTACATAAGTTTGGAAGGAGGAAAAACGTTTTTTTATTAAATATTGTTTTTACCTAATACAAATTTGGAAACAAAACACATAAATTCGTCTGATAGGTCTTAATGAGGAATAAGCCTATTAGGAAGAAGTTTGAGAATCATATTTACACCCTTCATAGAACTCAAATTGATAGAAAGTTGAATAAATAAAGATACATGCAATATATTTATATTAATTCTTCTATCAATCCTTTCTTCTATAGTTACAGTATATATAAGTAAAGAGTGCCTGTGAGTTTGAATAAAATTAATAAACACATTTAATTTGAAACAGCTAGCATGCTCTTAAATAATCAAAAGGTTATAACCAATAGGGTGTATACATGTATATCAGTTAATAATTAACAATAACCGATTGCGCGCATAATTTAAAAGATCGTGTCTCCCTCACTTCTCCCTATTTTTTGGTCACTTCTCTCTATTTTCTTTGGAGGGAGAAGTCACTTCTTCCTTAAATCCAGGCCTAGTTTGAACCCTGCACTTACTGGCTATTACATGTAGTAAAACCACACACTTACTGGCTATTACATGTAGTAAAACCACACACTTACTGGCTATTACATGTAGTAAAACCACACACTTACTGGCTATTACATGTAGTAAAACCACACACTTACTGGCTATTACATGTAGTAAAACCACACACTTACTGGCTATTACATGTAGTAAAACCACACACTTACTGGCTATTACATGTAGTAAACCCGCACACTTACTGGCTATTACATGTAGTAAACCCGCACACTTACTGGCTATTACATGTAGTAAACCCGCACACTTACTGGCTATTACATGTAGTAAAACCACACACTTACTGGCTATTACATGTAGTAAAACCACACACTTACTGGCTATTAAAGAAAGCCCCGAGAATGCATAAACCACACAATAGTGTACTTACGACAATTGGTTGTTTGAAGTATTCATGGACGGCAGCATCTCGTAGACTTGTGAGGTTGATGCCGTGGAACGACTCTTGGTACCAGAAGTTGGCTTTAGAGAACTGCTCCATGTACAGGGCCTCGTCCATGAACGGTGCTACGTGCAGGTCACCTAGAGACGGGAACATCTTGCCTGGAAAGATAATACAACAACGTTGAAGATTTTCTTCTGGAATACTTAGCTAGCATTAAGGCCTTTCTATTCTAGTCAACCACCACTTAATATTTAAGAAATAAAATATTTCCAGCGGGTTTAAATTGTCTCAGATCAATACCTGGTGGGCGGGACTTGTCTCAGATCAATACCTGGTGGGCGGGACTTGTCTCAGATCAATACCTGGTGGGCGGGACTTGTCTCAGATCAATACCTGGTGGACGGGACTTGTCTCAGATCAATACCTGGTGGGAGGGACTTGTCTCAGATCGATACCTGGTGGGCGGGACTTGTCTCAGATCAATACCTGGTGTGCGGGACTTGTCTCAGATCAATACCTGGTGGGCGGGACTTGTCTCAGATCAATACCTGGTGGGCGGGACTTGTCTCAGATCAATACCTGGTGGGCGGGACTTGAATATTATCGATACTAAGGGCCGTAGGCCCACAGTTACAATGTGTAAGTCCCAACCACCAGATTTTGATCTCGCACAATGTATAAAACCTGCTGGAACAATTTTATTTTTTATCTGACATGGATGTTTATGTATTCAACACATTTTTGAAATCAAACACAATACAAAGAAACTATCACAACTTACATTACAGCTCATTTCTCAGTACCAAACAGAGAAAACATACAGCTTTATCAGGGGCACAAATTAGCACTCGCCCAGTCGCCATTGGCGAGTAAAAAATGGTCTGGGCGACCAAAATTTTACTTTCACGTGCCCATGTGGCGACCAAAAATATTCAATCCAAAATACGGAAAAGGGGTAATCATTCAACACAAACATTTAAGTTCGAGGATTTTACCCCGCAGACTTTGCTTTGGTCCCGTGAACTACGTACTTTTGGCCGAAATAGACAAACCCGCAACAAAATAATAACGAAACAAACGTTTGTTTTTTATTTTTCCACTGCGGAAACAAGACAATGTTCGAGATGCTGCGATGTACGGTTTCCCACAAAACTGCATGTTACGGTACTCTGCGCTTCGTATGTCAATGTAAAATTAGATGTGCAAGAGTACAAGTAAAATTTGCTGGTATAAAATCAACATTAAAACAGACATGATAGTGTTATTTTACACATGATCATAAAGGGGAAATAATTAGGTTTCACTTCCGTTTTTTGGATATTCTAAAACGTGGCGCTTTTGATTAATAAAATGCGGTGCTTTTAGAAATCATCAATAATAATTATATGGTAGAGAATCATGTTGATAGAAAAGGTCTCCTACATTAATTTTAAAACTGTATGTTAACATAAAATATTTATAACAAAATAAAACATTTAATTTAATAATATCTAATCTTTTTTAATCTTTTATTACAATAATTTACATATTCTAGTTGTGATCATTTATAACAAAACTCATTAACAATACTATTTATAATTAAACAGATGACTTGGGACTTGTAATGATCAGTAATGTTGTTTATAATATTCAATAAACACGGAGTAATGGCATGTAATTGTTCATAAATTATGCACCAGAGTGGTAAAATAAAATAACATTTTGTTTGGCCCCTAACTTTTGGGCTTGGCCCCTAAAAATTCTAAGTCAGGGGCCCAGCTGGCTCCTAGCTAAATAGAGTTAGTCTTTGCCCCTGTTTATCCTGTTTTTAACAACTTCAATCTGTTGCTGTAAAACAACGTAATCATTGTTTTGGATGTTTTCGGATGTTAAAATGCTAACTTCAGGGCTTTTTCTAGGAGGCCCATAGGGTCGAAAAACGGACAAGTTCCCAATGCAAAATTGTGTCTCTCTTTCCCAATTATTGAAAAAATTCCCAATCTCAGTTTTTTTTTACTTATGTATGTTATACTGATACATCCCTTACGTTACTTACTCATCAATATAAGTGGTATGTTAGTGATGTAATAGTGTTCCTAATTATACCTTTTAGGCTATTGCCTCGCCCTAACTTTAAAATAAGATGTTGATGTAAACAATTCTCAATTGGCCATTTTATCGATGAAAACAATTCCCAATTTGGTCGTTTTTACGATGGATATTTCCCAAATTTACAAAGGTCCTTTTTCACAAAATACCTGGGAATAGCCTTTGCATTCCTGTATATGGTGACATGTTCACTTAACTATGGTCATGGCATGTGTACATATATATAAAAGTTTCATGAAGAAATATAAAGAAATGACAAATGTTATGTTTTCGGGACCAATAAATGACTTTCGAAACTATGACATCTACCTGTATATATCGCCATGGTTATGTGAATAGCCTATTGTCATGGTACTGAGGGATTAGGGTAAACTATCGTATCTTGTTCTTTATTTATATGTAGTTACAATAGTTTTCCACTCAATCCTCGATATGTAAACATTGAAAGTTTAAAGGGACAATGTCCGTCACTTTTAGCTTATAAAACACAACACTAATTAAGTTCAGAAACATTAGACACTAAACATTATTGAATATTTACTATTTAAATGCAAGACTGTTTAACGGAATTCAATCTCGGTGCAAAAAAAAAGTGCCGCTTTGTGCGTTTGAACTCACAGCCCAAACTTAACTAGAATTACACTCTTGAGTAATAATAGTGAGAGGAAGATTGTCTACATCGCTCCTGACTGAGCTAAGCGGGCTATACATATTGGACAATACATACCGGTACTAGATAGAAAACCTAATGCGCTATGGAAGTCACGTGATCAGCAGAAAAGGTAAATAAAGTGGGTCCCACATTATTTACATATAATCATTAAAACTTTTTTTTTCTTCAAATTCACGAATGTATTATTACAGACTTTTTTGGGTGTATGCTCAAGTTTTCATGTATACATTTCACTGAATAAAAGTCAGAGAGTTATTTGGTTATGCTCAATATCTGCTTACTTCTAGCCCTTTCTGTGGGAAAAAACGCGATAAGTTTTGGGGGGAGAAATAGTCGCAATAAATTGTTGGCAAAAAATTATATTATATATTCTGTGATGAATTACAGAAATTTCCCAGTTTGAGAAAATCTATAACATATCTCTTCCTCTACTGTGCTATCTCGCCTAGTGTGCAAGATAGCACAGTAGCCAGATTTTAGGAACTACTTTCTTAGCAGGTTGAAGAACTGTTAAAAACTTCTGAATTTGAAGAAGTGGTCATAAAATGCCTATGCAACCAAAAATTGCTGGAAATGCCCCCTGAACCCCAGCCATCGTCGTCTACACGACGGTTCCAACCTGTGCCTGTGCAGCAATATTGTGATGTCACACAGCGGGAGTGACGTCACGATATTTATGTATTATTCCACGCTGTCGCCAAAGGAGCGACAGAAGAAGGAATACGTGTCAAAAGCCGATTGGAAAGAAATTCATCACAGAATATATAATATATAGATTAATTAACATTGTTGTCGTGATACGGGAAATAATTCATTAATTAAACTCTATATATCTACCTTTCTTATGTATAAATTTACTTGCACAACATTTAAAGAAGAGAAGAACTCTATGCGGTTATGAATCAGTACACAATGCGGTTATAAATACTAATAGATGGTTTTACGATGAACAACATTTTGAATGGGGAATTATTCTGAAAGAGGGAAAATTTTAAGGTTACTCTGGGGAAAAAAAGTGATATTTTTTACTTGGAGAAGACGCCTTATATCGGCGTCTTCAAAGAAGGGTAAAAAGGCCCAGTAACCCTACGTCTTGCAAGCTAAGGAGACAACAAAATAAGCATTCACAATACAGAGAAGGGTAGGAGTTTCTGCCACATTACCTGTTTTGGGTTTGAGCCACTTTTTTGCATGAAGAAAACTTTCCAACATTCGTTCGTTGAACAGCATGTAGCCCATGGGCTCTGATATGATAGTGTCCACCTTCTCGGGTAGGGACACCTCCTCCACCTTGCCCGGTATCACAATGATTTTGTCTTGTAGTTTGTTGTGACGCACGAGTTGCTGAAATTCAAGAAGTCAAAATCAATCTTATTATCGAAGTTATGCGTTGCAATTTAGCCGATTGTTCTATCTACAGTTTAATAATTTACTTAAAAGCACTATTTAACCCCTTCATCTGTATGGTCATAACAAACATACAACACAGATCAGACATCAACACATTTGGCTAATATGTTTATATAGCAACAGTGTACTATTTTCTTCTGAAGACTTCCGGAACAAGAGGTCAATGACCTTGAAGCTCTACTGATAAGTTTTTGATAGCTAGATTAGCATTCCTGTGATGTTTCATGAAAATCTGTCAAGTAGTTCCAGGGGAGAAGTCGCTACAAGTTTTTACTTTGTAACTCTACGTAAACAAAGATGGCCGCGGCAGCCATGTTTAATGTTTAATTAAAATAATTTTCAACAAGGATCAATATCATGTCATGCTGATCAGTTTAGAAACAGTCCCGTATCAATATCACTTTTAGTTTTTAAGAAGAAGTCGCTACAAATTTGTTTTTTAAAAATCTATTTTTAGATTTGGCGGCCATCTCGGATTTCACATCAACATGAATTTTTGCTAGGATCAACTAGACTTCATGGTCAACATTTCTGTATAGTTTCATGAAAATCCATCCAGTAGTTTCAGAGGAGTAGTCGCTACAAAAAATGTTTACAGACGGACGGACGACAGACACTGCGTAAGCCCTGCTGAGCTTTGATCAGTAGAGCTAAAAATGGTTTAGATTTTTAACAATGTTTACCGTCGCAATACATACAACGTATGTAGTACGAATGATTTCTTACCTCACAATATTCCGCCATATTACTTGCTTCAATTGCGTAAACTTTCCGTGCTCCGGCTTGTATGGCAAAGAAAGACAGGATACCGGAACCAGCTCCCACATCAAGTACAACCTGGCAATATAAACAGTCATGAGTGATCTAGAGATGTGCTTAATTATACTGTCACATAAAATATACTTGGTAAAAAAAGTTTTGGTCCAGGGTATATAAAGTCATAGAAAAACAAGAGGTCAATGACCTTGAAGCTCTACTGATAGATTTTGATAGCTAGGTGATCAACATTCCTGTGAAGTTTCATAAAAAAATGTCAAGTAGTTTCAGAGGAGTAGTCGCTACAAGTTGAAGTTTTTACTATATAACTCTAGGTAAACAAAGATGGTCACTGGCAGCCATGTTTAATGTCGAATCAAAGTAATTTTCGACAAGGATCAACATCTTGTCATTCTGATCATTTCAGAAAAAGTCCCATATCAATATCACTTACAGTTTTCAAGAAGTAGTCGCTACAAACTTTTTTTTAAACAAGAGGTCAATGACCTTGAAGCTCTACTGATTGATTTTGATTTCAGGAAGTAGTCGCTACAGACTTGTTTTTTGAAAATCTATTTTTAACCGTGGCGGCCATCTTGAATTTCAGGCCGACCTGAAATTTTGCTAAGATCAATAAGACATTAAGAGCAACATTCCTGTAAAGTTTCATGAAAATCCGTCAGGTAGTATCAAAGAAGTAGTCGCTACAAGTTTTCATTATATAACTCTATGTAAACAAAGCAGCCATGTTTAAGGTCAAATCAAAACGATTTTCGACAAGGACCAACATCATGTCATACTGATCATTTTAGAAAAAGTCCCATATCAATATCTCTTATTGTTTTGAAGAAGTAGTCGCTACAAATTTATTTATTTTAAATCTATTTTTAGCTGTGGCGGCCATATTGAATTTCCGGCCGACCTGAAATTTTTCTAGGATCAACTAGACATCAAGAGCAACATTCCTGTGAAGTTTCATGAACATCCGTCAAGTAGTTTCAGAGGAGTAGTCGCTACAAGTTTTTACTATATAACTCTATGTAACCAAAGATGGCCACTGGCAGCCATGTTTAACGTCGAATCAAAATAATAATCCACAAGGATCTACATCATGTCATGCTGATCATTTTAGAAAAAGTCCCATATCAATATCACTTATAGTTTTCAAGAAGTAGTCGCTACAAACTTATTTTTTAAAAATCTATTTTTAGCTGTGACGGCCATCTTGAATTTCCGGCCGACCTGAAATTTTGATAGGATCAATAAGACATCAAGAGCAACATTCCTGTAAAGTTTCATGACAATCCGCCTAGTAGTTTCAGAGGAGTAGTCGCTACAAGTTTTTACTATATAACTCTATGTAAACAAAGATGGCCGCTGGCAGCCATGTTTAACGTTGAATCAAAACGATTTTTGACTAGGATCAACATCATGTAATGCTGATCATTTTAGAAAAAGTCCCATATCAATATCACTTATAGTTTTCAAGAAGTAGTCGCTACAAACTTATTTTTTAAAAATCTATTTTTAGCTGTGACGGCCATCTTGAATTTCCGGCCGACCTGAAATTTTTCTAGGATCAATTAGACATCAAGAGCAACATTCCTGTAAAGTTTCATGACAATCCGCCAAGTAGTTTCAGAGGAGTAGTCGCTACAAGTTTTTACTATATAACTCTATGTAAACAAAGATGGCCGCTGGCAGCCATGTTTAACGTTGAATCAAAACGATTTTTGACTAGGATCAACATCATGTCATGCTGATCATTTTAGAAAAAGTCCCATATCAATATCACTTATAGTTTTCAAGAAGAAGTCGCTACAAACTTGTATTTTAAAACTCTATTTTTAGCTTTGGCGGCCATCTTGGATTTCACATCAACATGAATTTTTGCTAGGATCAACTAGACTTTATGGGCAACATTTCTGTAAAGTTTCATGAATATCCATCCAGTAGTTTCAGCTGTGAAGTCGCTACAAATAAAAGTTTACGGACAGACAGACGGACAGACGGACAGACGGACAGACGGACGGACGACGGACACCGCACCACGGCATAAGCTCCGCTGATCTCTGATCAGTTGAGCTAAAAATCTGTTTTTAGCCATGGCGGCCATCTTGAATTTCCGGCCGACCTAAAAAAAATCTGGGATCAATTAGACATCAAGAGCAACATTCCTGTGAAGTTTCATAAAAATGTGTCAAGTAGTTTCAGAGAAGTAGTCGCTACAAGTTGTTACTATATAAATCTATGTAAACAAAGATGGCCGCTAGCAGCCATGTTTAAAGTTGCATCGAAATAAATTTCGACAAGGATCAACATCATGTCATGCTGATCATTTTAGAAAACGTCCTATATCAATATCACTTACAGTTTTCAAGAAGTAGTCGCTACAAATGTATTTATTTTAAATCTATTTTTAGCCGTGGCGGCCATTTTGAATTTCCGGCCAGCCTGAAATTTTGCTAGGATCAACTAGACATCAAGAGAAACATTCCTGTGAAGTTTCATGAACATCCGTCAAGTAGTTTCAGAGGAGTAGTCGCTACAAGTTTTTACTATATAACTCTATGTAAGCAAAGATGGCCGCTGGCAGCCATGTTTAACGTCGAATCAAAATGATTTTTGACAACGACCAACATCATGTCATGCTGATCATTTTAGAAAAAGTCCCATATCAATATCACTTCTAGTTTTCAAAACGTAGTCGCTACAAACTTATTTTTTAAAAATCTATTTTTAGCTGTGGCGGCCATCTTGAATTTCTGGCCGATCTGAAATTTTGCTAGGATCAATTAAACATCAAGAGCAACATTCCTGTAAAGTTTCATGAAAATCCGCCAAGTAGTTTCAGAGGAGTAGTCGCTACAAGTTTTTACTATATAACTCTATGTAAACAAAGATGGCCGCTGGCAGCCATGTTTAACGTCGAATCAAAACGATTTTTGACAACGACCAACATCATGTCATGCTGATCATTTTAGAAAAAGTCCCATATCAATATCACTTATAGTTTTTAAGAAGTAGTCGCTACAAACTTGTATTTTAAAAATCTATTTCTAGCTTTGGCAGCCATCTTGGATTTCACATCAACATGAATTTTTGCTAGGATCAACTAGACTTCATGGGCAACATTTCTGTAAAGTTTAATGAATATCCATCCAGTAGTTTCAGAGGAGTAGTCGCTACAAATAAAAGTTTACGGACAGACGGACGGACGGACAGACGGACGCCGCACCACGGCATAAGCTCTGCTGATCTCTGATCAGAAGAGCTAATTAAACTAGTGGACAGAATTTAAGTATCTTTTTTTAGTAGCCAAGGTCTACCCTACCCGGTTAATTTGGTACCAGAAACATTAAATTCCAAACAAGATTTGATTTTAAAAAAATATCGCGAACACACAAAGGGTCTGTAAAAAATGTTGCAAAGTCCATAAAAAGTAACAGTTACGGACACATTTGAGTAACCAATAAAAAGATTATTATTTTTTCGCAAACTTTCATTGTAAACGATAATTATTGTTGACTGTTGATCTATTGTGAATTATCAACTGAGATAATAATGGTTATGGTCGAATGTCATGGTTTAGCGATCATTGTACGGGTTCGAACACTGCCATGGTCCGAAACTTTTTTTACAGAGTATATATGCAAACTGTGTATTAACAGCAAATGTTCCAATTATTTTTTGCATACAATACAAAATAGCACAAGCTTCTTCAAAGGACAATTTATCTGTGGAACCAAACCGTCTCTCTTAAACTTCTACGACACCCAGGAGAAAGTTATCAAAATGATAAATGTAAATGGTTTTACAAAATTTAAATACATCAGATTGAAAAACGCGTATTAAACAACACCTTGATTTGAAAGTAAGAACTGTAACTAGAACGGTATTCCAGGCAACACTTGTGTCGCCTGCCATGTGCCGATTTCAGCAAGGATAATTTAACTAAGGGGCATAACTCAGAAATCGCCAAAATGAAAGTCAAGAGTTATTGGACATATATAACGGCATTCCATGGATGTAAGATGAAGATATGTCACTGTGAAGTTTCATGAACATAGGTCAAATACTTAAACAAGTTATGGCCAAGGTTAAGTGCAGGTTAAAGTGTGACGGACGAAGTGTCTTGACCATCAGGGGTCTGGAAATATTTTCAAAATCCACTTGCCCTGCCCAAAACGTCACTTGTCCCAATTTCAAAAGTACTTGCCCCAAAATTAAGCTGTGTCAACATACCTTTTTTTTTTTTGAGACTGCACGCTAAGTTGAATACGTTTCTATTACTGTTTTTTTTTTGTCATAATTTTTTAGATGATTTCATTGTAAAATTAATGCCTTAAATTAGGAAGGATCACAGCTATAAGTTGTTACCATTATGCATATAGCAGTGTTTTCCTTTAGCAGTGGGAGAGGAGGAGGAGGGTGTCGGCGGAGCGTCAGGCAACCATAGTTCCGGAGTCCTGACCATGCTATGCAGGTGCCACAAAAACAGATTAAAAGACAGTTTTCAGTATTGCATTCGGAGCCAGAGATTAAAATATACTCAGTAGGTCAAAAACATATCTGGAGCTCTGGAAAGCCTGGGACTAGGTTGACAATATATTACCTTGTCTAGGAAGTCATTGACATTGGACAGCATGGCCCGCTGATATGTGGATGTACGTATATAGTCCTGCATCATGTTCTGTTGCTGGGAGAGGTAGCCATAAAACTAAAACAAACAACAGTAATACAAATAGTCGTGCCCATCTTCGAATTTACATTTGTCATATAAATTTATTATAAATCTGACATGTCTCCTGTCAAAGACTTGTCCCATTTGTACAAGCCTAGAAAATGTATTTAAAATGTTGCTAATAACAATATAAACCGTGGTACGTGTTTTAATAGTAGATTTCATAATGTAAATATGATGCCATGATTAATAAGCAATATGATGAAACAGTATATATGTAGTAAACTTTTATTAATTTGTATGTAAATCCAAGTCCGGGCAACAACGAAAGATTAGGTAAGAAGTGAAACTGATCTGTCCGTCATTCAAAGCTTCGAATGCACTATGCTGACAATACAACACAGCTGACTGAGAATTAGTTTATTTCAGAACTCAAAACTTTTTTTACAAAGAGCAAGTGCCTTTACAGCAAGTATTTACAGCGTTTCTTTTTGGCAATTCGGCCTCATCCCACAATGCTAAAAAAATAGTTTTTGCCTTGAAACATAATCGGGGAGAAAAAGGCTTTAACCCTTATCCCGCTAAGCACGACTATAATAGCCTTTGCATCCATTGTAACCCCAGATCAGCCTGCGAGTAACTCGCAGGCCTGATGATCAGGGTTTACAATGTCTGGCTGCTGATCAGTCATTTCCACCAAAACACCCGTGTCACAATAAATGGAATGGTCTGAATTCAAAGAAAGAACAGTCCATTATATATATATAAATGTAGCGGGTTAACGGTTAAAACATATTTTGTGGCAAGTTTTTGCAAGTAAGAAATGTATTCAATATAGTTTAATATCATTTAACCACGTATTAACTCTTACAATTCATATTGCATGATTTTTCTCATTTCAGAGGATCACTATGCTATGTGTGGCCCCCATTCCCCGAAAGGAACACTCCGTTAGAATATAGGTGGCTCAAGCGAAGCAACACTAGTAGTTTGGTACCTGAAAATATTGCACTGCTGACGATTCGTCAGTCCGATCCGTGAAAACTGACGTTAAACCTTGCTTCAGCTCATTCAGTTTGAATTGAAATGACTTCACATCTGTAAAGAAACGTTGACATGGTAAAATGTTAAAGGATGACTACTAGAGGTCGACAGTATTTCAGTATTTCAAAGATAATAATGTTGAGAAAGTTAGAGATAGAATAATTGAATGTTGTTTAACGGCTCATCAACACAGTATAGGTTATTTAGAGCCGGGGCCTCTGGTTACAAATCCGCCGCGCTACTGACTGCGCCACGCCAGCCCTCAGAGATAGAATAATGTTAAGGGAAAAAAAACGGGGTTTTTTTAGGCCAAAGAGGGGGAAAATGTAGTCTTTTTGCTAGTGGAAGGGGCCAAATATCGGTCCCTGGTTTTGTAGGAAAAAAGCCCTGTGAATATGGCCAGGGGTTACCCTATATATATGCCCGCTACTCTTTCATGGCGGGTCATAAAAACTGAATATACACAGGAATCTACTCTTTCATGGCGGGGCATAAAAATTTAATATATCGTATTTTACCTTGTATAGTACGCAGTTTTTTTACCACTTTTACGGTTTCCGAAAGTGAGGTGCGTACAATATAAGGAAACAATAAAAAGAACTTTTTTTTCTTGCAGAAAATCGATGCCTGGGAAGAAAAACGTTGACGACGAACAGACATTGAGACAGAAAATTGTGAATACCGATAATACACAATTTTTTCGTAATTTACTCGCTTCATATAAGTAATATATCGACTTAATTCGATTAATAAATGATGCTTCTTTTTGTATAAATGTTTGCATGTTTGTTGTAAAACTTCAATAAATTGTGTGAAAAATCGTCCCACGATTTTGTTGTTTATATCGCGTGACGTAATATCACGTGACTTCCAGCTGTTTAGACTGGTATTTACTGGGTACATGTAGTATTTTTACAGTTCTATTCTATTCTAATATTTATAGGATTTTATTTAATATTTTATAAAAAATTAATGAAGTTTTTGCTTTATTTTGAAATACATATATTTTAGACGGCGTAGAAAGGCAGAATCACCCTACTTTGAAATGGCAATTATTCAATAATGCATGTGAAAACATGATTACCGGTACACATTTGATGATTGATAATTGGGTCAAACAATATCGCACCTCGGCTGCAGTTTTGACACATTATAAACACGGGTAGAATGGGTTATTCTATTTTTATAATCCTTTGAAGTTGCCGCGAGTATCGACTATTTCTGAGGATGCACTTTGACACGCCGTGTGACCTTTACCAGATTTAGCCACGGGGTACAGGTAACTGATCACGCGTTACACTTCTGATTCACTTATGATAAACTCTGGTTCCCGTGAATACACAATGTTAGTATAATCGGCATAATGGATTACGGTAACCAACGACTTTGTTGTGTTTTAGTAGATGTAATTATCGGATTACAGACAATTATCTGCGGCATTATAATTGGCTCTTTGATGAGATGATACAAGATATGTACTCCCCTGAAGATTGGCAATTAATGACTGAAGTAATTATGTTTTCTTTTGTACGCTAATTTTCTCGATCGTGATATTTTTTTTTAAAACCTTTTATTAACGTTGAATGGTTCATCTAGGAAAACTAATATTTTGATGCGTATTATACACGGAAACAACTTTTTTACCCCAGTTTTGACCTCTGAGAAGGGGGTGCGTATTATACACGGGTACAAGGTAAAATACGGTACACCTATCCATATCCAACCCATGGACATATGATATACATTCACATATTACTTGTCTGCGAGCTGTCTCTATCTGGTAGGGAAAATAAAGTCTCTTGCAGTTTTAAGTAGCACAAATTTATATCCATTTACAGCCTTTAATAACATTTTGTGTTCACCATTCATACATTTACTGTTTTGTCGTAAATACACTAGTTATTTATAAACAATATACATCTATTAACAAAGATTATGACAAGAGAATGGCAAAATTTAAATGTCTGCATACATATTATGAGGGTATGACATGATACTATTCAACTTAGAAAAGTCAATGTTTTAAAAATCGTTATCACATAACTTACGGTGTGGGAGTGGAATAACACCATTCTATATTTTCGATATACCACTAGTTATATAAGTAAGCAAATAAGCCTAATATGCACTGTCATTAAATCGTTAATAATCAAATTTCCACGGTTTATGTCGGTTCAATAAAGTGACAGGCAAAATGCAATAAAAGTCGATATGTGAGTTATGTGATAAATAGAATCTAACATTAGTTCTCATTCCTTATTGAATTTATTAAACTCATTAGCAAAAATGATATAATGCTCGGCAAGAGCCTCGCTTATATCATTTTGCCATTTCGATTAATAAATTCAATAATGAACGAGTACTCATTTAAGATCCTCTATGTAAAAGTTTAATTCACTTCAATACATTACTTACTGTGGATGCTGTCAAATTTGAACAAGGTGCTCTTCTGGTCATCTGTCGTTACTACAAAGCCCAGTTTCCCCAGTCGACAATATTCACCCTCCGGGGAAACAAGTACCGACTTTAATTTTTCATTTCCTGCAAAACATGCAATGTTGTTTTTATTGTTTTTCTCAATTTATAAAATGAAAGAAAATGATGCTATGGTACTGGCTTAATATTGTTTAACTACACTGGCTAAACCACCTTTATTTTCTTTCGCCAATTTAATTTTTGTTCAGCCAAATTTGGCTAAAACATTTAAGCGACTTTTTTTTTTAATTGGTTTTATTGACACAAAACTTGTAACACGGTCTAGATTGGTAAGCGGTGGTATGCATATTATATCAGTTCTTACGTTTTATAGTATCAAAATTATAAACAGTTCTAACATTAGTTCTCATTCCTTAACAACGATGACTATGGTGATTATTAAACAAACATGTAACAATACATGTACACAGAAAAATGTCAATTCCTTAATTGTCCTTGATTACTTCAGAAGTTTGAGTAGGTGCTGACACGATGTGTTAGGAAAATGCGTTTAATAGGTGATGCCACAAGACAATGCATCTCATTTCGAGAAACCTCTCAAACTGTCAACACCTTCAAATTGACAAGCAAGAGTTAATAACCTGGAAACAACACCAGATTAATAAATTTAATATGATCGTAATAAAAGTTGAACACGGGCGTGGGGATTTTTATTTTATTGAAACTTGAGTAAACAACAAAAGTACACTCAACAGTACAAGTTTATTTACACTTGAGTAAAAAAACACAGTCTAACATGCAGCTTGTTTTAGCCAATCAAAATTCGTTTTACATTTCCTCTTTGGTCAATGATTCAAAATGGCGCTCTGCTGTCCTGAAATTGAAAACACGTTTTTTATGCGCGGTTTACGCTACAATACATTACAAAAAGTTTTTTCCAAGGATTTCAGGCCCAAAGTCGGGGTGCGCGTTAAATGTGCATGCGCGCTATACGCCAACAAATACGGTAATTAAATTTTGAGAATATGTATTTGTGAATATAAACCGAAGATCAGAAGTACTGTTACTTCGATAATAAATATGAAGCGTTCACGTACGTCTAGTTCTGCGGGAATAGTAAAGTTTTTTATACGACAGAGTCCGTCTGTTCAGTCTGTGCCCGAGCCCGAACCTATTACGTCTGTTCCCGAGCCCGAACCCAGTACGTCCGTGTCCGAGCCCGAACCTCAAACTACTGTGTCTGTATCTACTCCCAAGAAGATCAAACAACGATCATCTGGTTTTAATCCAGATTGGAAGAACGACTTTCCATGGGTTGACGAGTTTGAAAATGGTAAACATTGTTTGCTTAGTTTGTAAATTAATTGAAACTCTTTATTTTTAGATTGAATTGATAATTTTTTTTGTCTTTTCTTTAAGGGTTCATCACACAAAACAAGATTTTGGCTGGTAAAATAGTATTCATTTGTACATGAAGGTTAAACATGAATAATTATGATAAAATAAAAAAAAGCCGTCTACTGCAATGTATTTCACCAAAAAAATGACTGAAAATGAAAGCATGTCATGTAATGATGTTTTGTTGTTTAAAAATATTTAGAACTGGTGAGGGGGGTTTAATAATATTTTGTTTTAGTTTTTACAGGCATGATGTGCAAGCTGTGTATCCGGCACCAGCGACGCCCCAAACAGGCCCAGATTGGGAAGGCTACCTGGGTAGACGTACCATGCATGTGGCTTGCTAGAGATTCCCTCGTGAGACACCAGACATCCGAGACGCACATTGAGGCCATGGCGTTTGAAGTCAACCGTACGAAGCCAGCTCAAGGGGTTGATACCAGTATCCAGACCATGGGCAGTCTTAACAAGCAAGCACGAGTTGCAGCCTTTCAGTGTTTGTACTGGCTGATGAAGAGGGAACTACCACACACCACCAATTACAAACCACTCTTGGATTTGTGTAAGTTTACTCTCTGTCTGTCTGTATTGCCTGCCCGTCTGTCTCACGCTCTTTATTATTATTATTTCTTTCATATTTTATATGTGGATATTGCAATATATTTTATGTCATAATGTTGTATTTGATGCAACATCTTGTATATATTATAAACCGGTATCATTTGACAGGTATTGAGCAGGGCGTTGGAGTTCTCAACAACCTCAACAATGGCGGGAATGACAATGGCGAGTCACAGAGATTTTTACAGGAAGCACTGCTGACCATGGGAAAACTCGTGCAGGCACCCATCTTGGAGGACCTTCGTGCATCACCGCGGTATGCCAGGGTTCCGGAAATACGGTTGCCAGACGCCCCGGGCAAGTGGATTTTGGGTGCGGGCAAGTGACCTTCGCAAATCTGGTTGCCCGCCACTTGCCCGACGGACATTTCCCTTCCAGAACAAATAAAGTGACAAACTACCCATATCAGAATTTCATTTTGATAACTGAATAAAACTTGCCGCTGTTTTTCGCCGCTAGCGATTGTTAATAAGATGAAACAACTTTCGGTACAAATCAACAATCTCGCCCCAGGCAGCTTAATTTGTGGCATTATTTCAATACACAACCTAATTAACCCACACGAGCATTTCACACCGTTTGAAAACAACAATCCTGACACGACCGTCAGACGTGTGTCCATCGGCCAATGAAATCGCGGCAATTATGTCCGTGGCCTTCCAACCATAAATTCAGAAATCTCTGAACGTCATTTGGACCTTCCACCAATCAAATCAGAAAACTCTTTCTTAATTTGCAAATTTAATGTGTCAAAATAATGATTGACAGACCCAAGTGACGTTATGTTTTTGTTTAGATAATTTTGCCGAAGATTTTTTTGTAACGAAAATACATTTCTTTTACTCGAAGCACTCGTTTACCAATGCGCTTTTATGAGGTATTTGGTGTACTTCATTGATATAATCTGTAATTAAACGTATATGGAAGTGCATACTACACAAATAAGTTGCATAACCTAGTGATATGCGCATGTCATAGGTTTTCGCGATTTCAGACCAATCCCGAAACTTTTCTCAAGTTCTGAACTTTCGCTTTTGATAAATAAGGTTACTGCTACTACTTCTTAAACCATTCCTAGGGAACCCCTATTCATGCCTCTTGCTTTCATATAATTCCCTTTAGTTAAAATACAAAGCCGTAGGAACGTTACCATGGTTGCAGAAATTGGGGGCCAAGTGAATATTTTTAGTAACGTTTTTGTCTTGTTTCTTTGCTTGGCGCACATTTAAATGAATACAATAGCTTCTTTTTTTTCTGTCAACTGGTTAATTGTACACACTGTAACATTAAAAGTTCCATACACTAGCTGCCAAGCATTTTTTTTTGGATGGTCATCAAAAATGATGGGGTTGTGTGTGTGGTTATTGGTGGGGTGGGAGGGCGGAATAAAATGAGGTTGTATACTGTCTCATCATTTTATGATTTAAGTAACACAAAGATGTAATAGACACAAAAGAAGAAAATGCAACCATTTGATTTTTTTATATGAATAAATACAATGTATTAACTAATTCATAAAATACATTCTCCCTTCCTTTTCTAACTAAGTATAATGGTCCAAATTATGCAGCGGTCCATCATGTTTAACACGAATAATGGTCAGCGCCAATTTTTGGGGCAATTAAGTGTTCTTAAATGTGGGGCAAGTGACATTATGGGCAGGGCAAGTGACTTTATGGGCAGACATTATGGGCAGGGCAAGTGACATTATGGGCAGGGCAAGTGACTTTTGAAAATATTTCCAGAACCATGCACGCCATCATGATTGACGAGACTACCGACATAGCTGTTGTCAAGGAGATGATCGTGTATGCATGGTAAGACAAAAGCAAATGGGTTTAAAATGTATTGCAACACATTTTAATTAATTTAAATTTTAGCATAGTCACTGATAATTCCCTTTGTAATAGCACAGGTGTAAAACGTTTAATTGAAAATAACTATAATACCAACCGTCAACCAGTGTTTAATTGAATTGAATCTGATGCGTGTTAAAATATCATTTATTGAATGTTCACCAATAAATAAATCTTATATCTAATTGACCACTGACAACCGCAACGTTTCTTCTCTTTCTAAGATACTTGAAGGATGGTGTCAGCCACACAGAGTTCATCTCCATGATCCCCCTTTCTGATGGGACAGCTGGGAGTATAGTGACAGCCCTATTGGAGTAACTTACCAAGATCAACCTACCCCTACAGAAGATGTGCGCACTTGGGAGTGACGGGGCCTCTGTTATGGTTGGAAAGAACAACGGCGTTGGTGCCAAGCTGCGAAAACAAGTGCCCCACATCATCTCCAACCACTGTGTAGCCCATCGACTAGCCCTTGCTGTTGGTCAGTCAGCGAAAGGCATTGCCTACATCAAGACATTCAAAGATGTACTCGAACAGCTACACAGATTTTCAAGTACAGTTCTGTAAGAATGGACGGTCTGCGTCAAATCCAGGTATGTTCATTAAGCTAAGATGATCAATAAGATTTTTGTTTATAGGTTGAACTTTGGAGAATTTTTTTTAATTTATATTTAACTTGTGTTATTAATAATAGATAGAAAATACATAATGAAATTTGCCATAGCCACCTAGTGTCAATAGTGGGCTAGAGCAGATAGAATTCAATTTAATTTTCTTTTTAGGATCTGTACCAGGATGGAGTTCACAAGTTGTCACAGGCGAAAGATGTGCGCTGGTTGTCGCATGACCAGGCTACAAAGACACTAAAGAGATGCCTGCCAGCCGTCATAACAAGCCTGGAACGAGAGGCACAGCAGCGGAACGACTCCCAGGCACTTGGACTGTCCGTGTTTGTACAGAAGTACAAGTTCATCGCTACACTGGGAATGATGTGCGATGTTTTACCACACATGTCAGCTTTATCAAAGGCTATGCAGGTAACCTATCTAATTGTTGCTTTTACCTGACCTGATAAATCTGCTACTGTAACATTTTGTATTGTACCCATTCATCTCATTCAATGACTTCAATAGTATTCTTGTAAATAATTGTTTAAATCAAAATGTTAAAATGTTTTTCAGGCCAGAGATGCGGTGTATACAACGGTGAAGCCACTGGTGGCCGGAACTATATCACTGGTCAGGCAACTTCAGGAGAGACCCGGAGTCCACTTCACTGCTATACAGGACGACATCACTGCCTTGAAGGATCAGGGGTTCAACGTGTCTGTCCCGACAGAAGCAGAACAGACTGAATTCAAGAAGAATGTAAGTAAAACAACAGGGGATTTGGGGTGGGTGTGGGAGTGGGAGGCGAATTATTTGCCGACATTATCATTACATAAAATACACCAATGGAGAAAAACAGGCAACAGCAATAACACATATTTTTCAAATATTTATTAACATTATTCATAATTTAGAGCTCTAGATGACATGAGTTTTCTTTTCCAGGTGTACGACAGGTTCCTTCAGAACATGGTGGAGAATGTTGAGGATCGGTTTCCAGACCTGCCATTGATTGAGAACTTCAGCGTGTTTGACGTCAGGGGAGTGGCCGAAGATGAGATGTCTACACATGGTGTACAGGAATTAAATGTAAGTGTACTCAGGATGGTGTAATGATTCAAATATTTGACAAAAAACTACCAATTTATAAAAAGAATTCAATTTTAATCAGCTGATTTTATTTAAATTGCATCTGTGTACCTTTTAAAAGTATGTTCTTCAGAGGTGTGATGTAAAATATAATTATGTTATTTGTCATTTTTCAGCAACTTGCTGCGCAGTTTTATTTAGACACCACAGCACTGAGAGGGCAATGGGAGCAGGTTCGAGTCACCCTGACAGATCTTGACCTGACAGCTGACCAAGCTATGGAGTGGATCACCACCAAGCTAAGAGAGTCCCATCCTTTGTTGTTTTAAAAACTTGTACCGGGGGAAAAAAAGTCAGGAAGTGGATATATTTTTAACTGTGTTAGGCCTGCCTGTATTAACCCTCTGTCCGTGTTTATCTGGATTGTCCCAAATTTATAGACATTGTTTTCAAACGTTGTGGACTCCAGTTGGCTTTTAGAAATTAGAATTTGTGACATATACCTGGAAGATTGTTCTCGGGTTCATAGGAAGGAGACAACTCCTTTCACATGAAAACATAATCACGAAAACGTATGACAAACACGCTGCAACTTAGTGCAAGTGTTTCATAGAAACAAAATAGGCTTCTTCAAATCATATTGTGTGTACTATATTGTTTAAATTACAAAACATTAACATGTCCTTACAAAATGGAAACGGATAAACGATAATTTCACTTCTTTGTTGCCGTTTGTAAAATCAATAGAACAATAAAACGGCGCGCTTTGTTTCTAGAATTAAAGCTCAAATTATTTAATACCAGCTTATTTCAGCGAACCATACCTTTATAGATACAGAGAACAACACTGTCTCCTTGTCGTGACATTTCCACACTACATTTTGTCTCCGATTTGTTGTTGTATTTACCATTTTCGTCTAAATCGGCAACGATCACGTTGTCAAATTTAGTCGCCATTTTTTCTAATTATTTTTTCAAAACGAGGCTATTAAATGTCATTTGTGAGTAAAATAGGACAGTCAATCTTAATAATATTTAACGAACTTGAGCCAAATTTACTGTCTTGTTTATAATAAAACAGTTGAAGTGAATTTTATATAATAAAATGGCAACAAGTATTTTAAAATTCAGAGTTGAAATTGTACGAAAACCCGCATGAAATTAGTCAAAATAGTCAAACCGAAAGTAGAAATAATAGCGGAATGCTTTTGTTTTTTCCGTAGAGCACTAAAAATGGCAGACCATGTGGGTGAGGTTTTTGTCCCAGGTGATGTTTTGGAAAACCTAAAAGTGTCTGAGAAGACAGCAAAAGTTGTATTAGGACCAGGCCTCCGACATGAATCTGAAGAAATTGTTGTCTCAAAACCAGGAATCTTGAGACACAAAGAACCAAATATTTATTGGATTGACAGTCATCAAAAAAGGGTAATATAAAAACTTTATTTTTTTTCCAAACCAAATCGTGGATGTACTCGTCGGGGGACACTTTCCGTCACTCATGTAAACATAAACTAATTTTTCAGATAAACCTATGTATCCTGACAATTTTTACTCTATTTTCTATTAGGTTACCTGTTCCTGGAAATTTGATACCAAAGAATTTTGTTTTATATAAATTATCGAAGTGGCACGCAAGTGACCTTTTTATAAATAGACTAAAACTGAGAAATCATTTTGTTTACAAGCCCAGTTTCCGTCATGTTTTTTATCGAGTGATAGATTCAACTAGGTCAAGATACAGTATACTTTTATGAATTACAAACTTGTTTGCAAGTCTGTTCAACAATTTCAATGTAATAATGGTATGTTTGCATTGCGCCATCAGTCACATCGATCGTTATAACAATGCGCCTGGTAACGTCAATGTAAAATGTTCAACGATGACAATTTACAGTAACTCTGTAAATCAAACAGATACAGGTTGTACGAGTTTCTTCTCTTTGGTTAAACTATATAATCACGGTCTATTTTAACTGCGTCCGCTGAAGAGTGATAAAAATATGACGTCATTACAGTGTTATTTTTTTAATAGTTTATTATGCGGCAGTATGCGCGGGCATCCCCAACGCCATATAAGGAAGTAAACACATTTTCCGGAGAAATCCCTTTCGTTTTTGTACCGCTTATTTACTTTTTGGTTGTTTTTCCTGTTTCCAATCTTCAGTTATAAACGTCTGACAATAAGTGACATCGCGTAAGTAATTTGCAGTGTAAAAACGTTTTTTAAATGAGAATGACGGAAACTGGGCTTGGACGGAAACTGGCCTCTAACGAGTATATGTGTATGTAGATCTATGACCAAATTAAGCATTTTTGCAATAATACATTAAAGGGTTGTCATGCTGGTACTTCGTACAGGTACCCGTGATATATCAAACCGTAAACTATGGTGTTGCGTTGTAAACGCGATGCATCATGGTACAATGGTATTCATAATTTTCCATTGCAGGGATGTTGAGATTTTATATTATTTTCAGTAGGTGATAAAATTTGTGTTACTCGGTTTTTATCCTTATGTTCTATAGTAAAATAAAAATCTTTGGCAGAGTAAAAAGACGATAATTTTCAAGATTTTGATTTTGAAAGATACATATACTGAATCAGTTTGCATGAATGTGCATGACATATGAAGGGTTTTAAAAGAATCACACTGTATATACCTTAATTTTAACAGTAAACTTGGTTGAGCATCAACGATAAAGACCAAGTTTATCACCTACCAGAATGTATTGGTATTGTCTTTTCTCTGGTCACTGATTGGTCAGGGTTTTTTTATGATGCTCTATCAAAATTATGAATATCCCCATCGTATCGTTAAACCATCGCCATTGTACGTAACATAGCCAGCTTACCATCGTGCTATGGCCATCATTCCACTGGCATTGATTACGATATATAGTTTAGAAAGATAGAGAGAAAAAGAGATAAGTGTTATAGCATATGACTGTATATAGGAATGGGAATGCCCCAGAATGAAAATACAAACTTGTTTTTTCCAGAATTGTGTTTGTACCTTTTTACCATTCCGTGCCTAAATTTCGCTCACGCTCAGCCTCAGCGATTGGGTCAGAAATACATTATTCTTCGCTTCTGCAACATTGATTTCTGTAACATTGATTTGCCTCAATATGCCCTACCGACTAAGAAATCCATCATCAATTATCGAAATTTGTGGATTGTATAGAGATTTACACATAAATTGCCGGATGGCCTCCACCACAAAATATCGACCATCATATATAACCTTACATGTAAAGTGACTTAAAACACCATACAAACAAACACATAAATTGCCGGATGTTTAATATGCCTGATTGGCGAGTATTATAAACTAGAACGAAGTTGACAACGCGCCATCGCAATTACCCACGTTTTCTTCACACAGGTCAATTTCCTTTAACCGTGTATCCATTTTATTTGCAATTGTTTTGATCGTTTTTGATACGCAGATCAGAAATAGTACTATTTATGCTGTATACATGTATACATGTACAGTGTTTTTTTTGTACTGATTTCCCTTGCTAAAAAGTATGTTTTTCCCCCCTAATTTTTGATAAAAATTCCCCTCCAGATGAAAAAATAAAAATGAAAAATAAATCGAAAAATTTATCGTTAACAATCATACTTGTCATAACTGCTGCGTTTTTGGGCCGTATTTTACATATTTTATGTACAAGCCGAGTTTTTTAAACATTTTCAAGGGAGGTAAGAGAGTGTAACTTCCGGTACTTCCGATACAAACGAATGCTTCGTTTAACTGTTTTTAAAAAGCGTCTGAGAAACATTATGTAACATGTCACATAACGTGAAATCTTACGCCAAAAAATTCACAAACGGTTCAGCAGTCGGCTGTAAAAAGGTTGATGTTTTATTCAAACAAGCAAATCTGTCAAAGTCGAATCCAAAACGTGATAACAAAAATGAATCTGCTTGTTCCTTGCCCGAACATTCTCAATCTGACAATTCTGAGCCATGCCGTTTAGAAAAATCATTTGCTTCTACGAGCACCCAACAGTCAGTCAGACTGTTTAGTTTAATGAACGCTCTTTGTACACCATCAAGAAACAGACTGTCACAGAATGTACTTGATGCATTTATCAGAATCTGTATGTATGATCAATGTCTGAATGACAGACATCTGGAACTAATTGTGAATAACTTTAAAGTCATGAAGGATAGGGAAATAAATATGTGAATGATTAATGTGCATAATTGGTATGATAAGCAGAGCTTGATGGCGGTATGTACAGCATAGTACTATTGTTAAATAAAAAACATTTACTTGCGTTGTTGTTAAAATGTCCCCTATTTTAGGTTTACAACACAAATTTTCCCCTCCTGAAGGGCTCCGCCATCATTCCCCTAAAAGTGTCCCCTATCCCAGAGTCCCATGGTGACCCTGGAGCAAATTATACTGATATTCCCAAGATCATAACATTTTATTGCAGGGCCTTCTTGGCTGTTCTACAGTGTCCATAACCATTCACAATTTCCAGAAAAAATCCCATTGTTAAAAATCGACGAATATATAGGGACGTATTTTTTCAAAAATCGCCAAATATTGAGCCACATTCTTCATTTGCTAGGGCTCTGCGAATTAAACAAGTTGTAATCTGTTTTGGTTGCGTTTGAATTTTATCGTTGTACAACATAGTTTTGCCCGTGACATCAGTTTTCGCTAATTATTTATAACAATGTTGCATAATGGCAAGTATTACTCAAAAAAAGTGAGGGAAAAGGATGCCTTATCGATCCGGCTCCTGTCCTCATCCCCTGGATTTTGTAATTTTAAAAGTGGCAACTGTAGAACAGCCAGTTCTACTTGAAATTGACGATCCACTGCACGGTACACATGATTTGCGTTTTTCTCAAAAGTCAGCGGTTTCTACGGTCTCGTCGGAGTCTCTGTCTCATTCTGCTATCCAGACTACTAGCAAGGAGTCTGTGGTCGAAAGTGGTCCAACTGCATTCTCTAATGCTTGTCAACATTAAAGTGCCACTCACCCTTGATGATGAGAAGGCAGAATAACTGTGCATTTCTTGATGCCAAGCAAAGAAGGATTGCCCTTTAAAAAGTGTTGTTGTGTCTTTGGCATTATTAAATTCATGTTGAAAATGAATTGTTTTAGTTGTGTAGTTTTCCCAATTTCAGGGGAAAAAACGCGCCAAATTTTCCCAATTCGGGCCAAGGTCCTCTTCCCAAAGTACCTGGAAAAGGCCCTGTATTGAGAAAGAAAAATAGATAGTTGACCCAATTTACTTCTCTCCCCCCACCCTCACCACTCCCCCAACTTCGGCATACCTCTATGTGGAAACACTGAAATTGTTTGATATGCTGTGTATTTTCAGAGGAGTAAACTAGTCTTGTATATTTGCCAAGTTACAAAAAACAAGTAGAAAAATGACACTGCAATTGAATTTTGTGTATATTGGACCATATGACGCCCCTTACAACCTCCACCCCCTACCAACCACCACCACCACCACCACAACACACACACACATACAGGAGAAAAACAAATTATTATACACTGTAATCCCTTCATCAAAGTGTTTGTTTGAGACATAATTAAAAAAAAAAATTGACCCCCTGTTACCCTCCCCCACCACCCACCACCTCCAACCCCAGGGAAGACATCAGAGTTTTAAATAATAAATCATTTGATATTATACCAATTAATGTGCAAAAGTATGGGAAAATGTCATTGTAATTGAATTATTAGTGTATTTGATGCCCCTTCCCCCAGACCCCACCGATGACATCACGTTGGGGAAAAAAGGACGCCAAATTCCATCCCTCCCCTGGGCCCCCCGGGCAGACGTATGTATTTGCAAAATAATAAAATTGTTTGTTCTAGTGTTGTTTTTATTTACTTCTTCAGTACGTCCCAGTACGCGGAGAGTCAGTTATTGGTATATCGCAGAATAAAGGTGGAGATGTTTTCCGTCTGGACATCGGAGGAAGTGAGATGGCATCGCTATCGTATCTCTCATTCGAAAGCGCAACAAAAAGAAACCGACCCGATGTCAAGGTAAATCAAGTTACATATTTCCCTGTATTATTAAGAGCTTGTTTTTCAAACATAAACACAAACGTCAAGTGTCCATTATCTCATATTAAGCACACGAGGCAGTCTAGTAACTGTTCCTTGTTTTGTTATGTAATTAATTTACGGTTATGGATATAGCATCAACATTTAACGTGCCGTCTGTACTGACCTCATTGTATACATACGATTCAGCATAGATGTTTGTGGGCTTAATATGAAAAAATGGGCATGTGAAATTTGAGTTTTATATAATGTTTGGAAAACAAGCTTAATTTGGACTGCCCAGCTCTCACGTTAATGGGTTACTATGACACTGTATAACATGCATTGTTATAATTTTAATTATAAACTGATATAAACTATCCCATTAAGGATATCTTGCTTAATATTGTGGGTGAATTTTATTGTTAACTATTTAATACTATAGTCAGTGTTTTTTCCCTTATATAAGAGGTACCGAAAAACGGTACCATTCCCAATGGCAAAAAGTATGTTTTTTTCCCATAATAAAACGATTCCCAATCAAATTATATTTTTTCAATAATTAGAGTGAAACTTTGACAGAAGACGGGGGAAATATATTCTTTTAGGTGAGGGTAATGAAACACTACAAGAGAATGTATACAAGGTAATGTGTTTCCATTTAATATTTATGCATACAGTATTTCTTTTGTTTGATAGTGGAAAATTCCCATTTTAAGGCAAAACAACGCTGAATGGGTACCGGTACCATTTGCAAAAGCAGTGCCTTTTTACCAGTTTTGGGGAAGTGGCCTTTTGTCCTTAATTGGGGAAAAAAAACATGAATGGGGAATGATATTTCCAAAGGCAACTTTGAAAAATGGGGAAAACTGCATGATTTTAAAAGAAATTTGGGTGGGGAAGGGGCCTTATACAGGCTGCTGCAAAGAAGGGTAAAAAGGCCTTGAAAAGGGTGAAAAAAATCGCTGACACTGAGTTTTGGTTCAGTACGTTCAAGGTCAAGGTTACTCACAGGACAATGAAACACATTGTCTGCTCTAAAACTCTTCAAGACTTGTTTCAATACTCATGAAACCTTTACATGTAAATGATGATCCCTATACATTTTGTGGTCAGTAGGTTCAAGGTCAAGGTCGCCATGATCTCATAACGAAAATCTCTGTTGCTCTAGAACTCTCGAAGATGTTTAGCCAAACGCATGAATTTCACAGGTGACTGACCCTGATGAGAGGATAACGCCTTTGCATTTTGGAGTCAATTGTTTAAGGTCAAGGTCACCATGACATAATAATGAAAAAAAACTGTCGCTCTATAATGTTTTAAGATTTGTAAGCAAACCCATGAAGCTGCACAGGTTGACTGTCCATGGTTAGAGGATAATCCCTATACATTTTGGGGTCAAGAATCATGAGAAACCTTGTCCACGCTATATCTGTTCCGGAATCGTAGCCACAGTCATGGAACATCACAGGTACACTTCTGGACGACAGTTCTAGTTCATTGCTGTCATAGATCATAAATAACTTCAAGATTTCAAACGACAAATTACAGTGTCCATTATTCTTCAGGTCGGGGATCTGGTTTACGCCAAGTTGCTCGTAGCCAACAAGGATATGGAGCCGGAGTGCGTGTGTATCGACAGCATGGGTCGGAGCTCCGGTATGGGCGTTATCGGCAGGGAGGGCGGCTTTCTTCACTTCTGCTCACTGAATCTGATCAGGAAGTATGCATCTTTTATAAACAATGGAACAGAGTTTCTGTTTGTTTGTTTGAATGGTTTTTACATCATTTGTAGCACATGTTAGGCCATATATGATGGTCTTCTTGTTTGTGGTAGAGGGAGACGACCCCATTTTTAGCTCGACTGATCAGAGATCAGCAGAGCTTATGCCGTGGTGCGGCGTCCGTCGTCTGTCCGTCCGTCTGTCTGTCCGTAAACTTTTATTTGTAGCGACTACTCCTCTGAAAATACAGGATGGATATTTATGAAACTTTACAGAAATGTTGCCCATGAAGTCTAGTTGATCCTAGCAAAAATTCATGTTGATGTGAGATCCAAGATGGCCGCCAAAGCTAAAAATAGATTTTTAAAATACGAGTTTGTAGCGACTACTTCTTGAAAACTATAAGTGATATTGATATGGGACTTTTTCTAAAATGATCAACATGACATGATGTTGGTCCTAGTCGAAAATCGTTTTGATTCGACATTAAACATGGCTGCCAGCGGCCATCTTTGTTTACATAGAGTCATATAGTAAAAACTTGTAGCGACTACTCCTCTAAAACTACTTGGCGGATTTTCATGAAACTTTACAGGAATGTTGCTCTTAATGTCTAATTGATCCTAGCAAAATTTCAGATCGGCCAGAAATTCAAGATGGCTGCCACAGTTAAAAATAGATTTTTAAAAAATAAGTTTGTAGCGACTACTTCTTGAAAACTATAAGAGATATTGATATGGGACTTTTTCTAAAATGATCAGCATGACATGATGGTTATCCGAGTCGAACATTATTTTGATTCAATGTTAAACATGGCTGTCAGCTGCCATCTTTGTTTACATAGAGTTATATAATGAAAACTTGTAGCGACTACTCCTCTGAAACTACTTGACGGATTTTCATGAAACTTCACAGGAATGTTGCTCTTGATGTCTAATTGATCCTAGCAAAATTTCAGGTCGGCCGGAAATTTAAGATGGCCACCACAGCAAAAAATAGATTTTCAAAAAAACAGTTTGTAGCGATTACTTCCTGAAATCAAAATCAATCAGTAGAGCTTCAAGGTCATTGACCTCTTGTTTCAATTTGTTCTGAATGATGATTTATCACATAGCTTACAGCTTGAGTGTGTCATTCTACATTTTCAGTAATCCACTGGGCACTGGGGTATAACTGTGCAAATTATTACTGAATTACAAAAAGTATAAACTATTTAAGCTATATGATTTGCCTTGAATGTCATGATATGTTCAGACAGAGTTTAACTTTTATCTTTCATGTAAACAATGAGACGCTAAGAGACTATTAAACTAATTAGTAAAATGCATGTTAAACAATGGTCTTCTGGTTTAAAGTGTCCTATTATTTGTAACAGGAATGCATCATTTAACTGGGGCTGCCTTATTTATAGAGAAACATTCTGTTGTATCATCATATATGGGTTTTATGTGATAAATAGAATCTCACAAATTCTTGCTAAAAAAGTAAAAAAGCAATAAAAAAAAAAAAAAATGCCTAGGAACCTACCCTATTTTTAGCTCTACTGATCAGAGATCAGCAGAGCTTATGCAGTGGTGCGTCGTCCGTCTGTCTGTCTGTCCGTAAACTTTTTTTTGTAGCGACTTCTCCTCTGAAACTACTAAATGGATTTTCATGAAACTTTACAGAAATGTTGCCCATGAAGTCTAGTTGATCCTAGCAAAAATTAATGTTGATGTGAAATCCAAGATGGCCGCCAGATCTAAAAATAGGTTTTTAAAAAACAAGTTTGTAGCGACTTCTTCATGAAAACTATAAGTGATATTGATATGGGACTTTTTCTAAAATGATCAGCATGACATGATGTTGGTCCTTGTCGAAAATCGTTTTGATTCGACGTTAAACATGGCTGCCAGCGGCCATCTTTGTTTACATAGAGTTATATAATGAAAACTTGTTGCGACTACTCCTCTGAAACTACTTGACGGATTTTCATGAAACTTCACAGGAATGTTGCTCTTGATGTCTAATTGATCCTAGCAAAATTTCAGGTCGGCCGGAAATTCAAGATGGCCGCCACGGCTAAAAATAAATTTTCAAAATACAAGTTTGTAGCGACTACTTCTTGAAAACTATAAGTGATATTGATATGGGACTTTTTCTAAAATGATCAGCATGACATGATGTTGGTCCTTGTCAAACTCGTTTTGATTCAACGTTAAACATGGCTGCCAGCGGCCATCTTTGTTTACATACAGTTATATAGTAAAAACTTGTAGCGACTACTCCTTTGAAACTACTTGACAGATTTTCATGAAACTTTACAGGAATGTTGCTCTTAATGTCTAATTGATCCTAGCAAAATTTCAGATCGGCCAGAAATTCAAGATGGCCGCCACAGCTAAAAATAGATTTTTAAAAAAGAAGTTTGTAGCGACTACGTCTTGAAAACTATAAGTGATATTGATATGGGACTTTTTGGAAAATGATCAGCATGACATGATGGTTATCAGAGTCAAACATTATTTTGATTTGACGTTAAACATGGCTGCCAGTGGCCATCTTTGTTTACATAGAGTTATATGATGAAAACTTGTAGCGACTACTCCTCTGAAACTACTTGACGGATTTTCATGAAACTTCACAGGAATGTTGCTCTTGATGTCTAATTGATCCTAGCAAAATTTCAGGTCGCCCGGAAATTCGAGATGGCTGCCATGGCTAAAAATAGATTTTCAAAATACAAGTTTGTAGCGACTACTACTTGAAAACTATAAGTGATATTGATATTGGACTTTTTGTAAAATTATCAGCATGACATGATGTTGGTCCTTGTCAAAAATTGTTTTGATTCAACGTTAAACATGGCTGCAGCGGCCATCTTTGTTTACATACAGTTATATAGTAAAAACTTGTAGCGACTAATCCTTTGAAACTACTTGGCAGATTTTCATGAAACTTTACAGGAATGTTGCTCTTAATGTTTAATTGATCCTAGCAAAATTTCAGATCGGCCAGAAATTCAAGATGGCCACCACAGCTAAAATTAGATTTTTTAAAAAAGAAGTTTGTAGCGACTACGTCTTGAAAACTATAAGTGATATTGATATGGGACTTTTTGTAAAATGATCAGCATGACATGATGGTTATCAGAGTCAAACATTATTTTGATTCGACATTAAACATGGCTGTCAGCGGCCATCTTTGTTTACATAGAGTTATATAATGAGAACTTGTAGCGACTATTCCTGTGAAACTACTTAACGGATTTTCATGAAACTTCACAGGAATGTTGCTCTTGATGTCTAATTGATCCTAGCAAAATTTCAGGTCGGCCGGAAATTCAAGATGGCCGCTACGGCTAAAAATAGATTTTCAAAAAACAAGTCTGTAGCGACTACTTCCTGAAATCAAAATCAATCAGTAGAGCTTCAAGGTCATTGACCTCTTGTTTTAGAGCATGCAATAGGAAACAAACTTGTTTTTGTTTTTGGCCTTAGTCTGAATAAAGGTAATTTCAATACTTAAAATTTTACAAGCAGTATTTCTGAAAATGTATATATTTTTTAGCAATAGTCACCCATCACAATGATGTCATGGTTAATCTTATAGGAGTGGATTGTGTTGTCCAGTGGTAGATTTGTATGGTGTTTTACGTCATTTTCAACACATGTAAGGTTATATATGACGGTCGATTTTTTGGTTGTGGAGGCAGACCACCCACTTTTCCTGGGTAGAACCAGTACTGTACACCTCCCGCCATCCGTAAGAATTGACACGTCCTCACTTACTAGTCGAGCTCCCAGTGGGATTCGAATCCGCAGCGGTGAGAGGCGAAGCTTTACAACGCAAAGTCGTTAACCACTCGGCCACGGAGACACCTCCAGTGGTAGAGCGTCAGACTTCAGATCAAGAGATGGTGGGTTCGATCCTCGTCGTGGCCATGTTTTTATCCTTGAGCATGATAATTAATCCACATTGCTTAGTACTGGTTTTACCCAGGAAACCATCGACAGTGACTAATGGGTCAAAATCAGATAAAAGGAAATAATAACGTCCATTACACTACAATTTTCAACTTCACAGTTTAGCTATAATTCCACTTAGATTAGATCAAGATTTATCCTAATTTTTGGTTTATGCCCAAAAAAAAGATAGTTTATCAATCCAATTAGTTTGTTTTTGACTGTAATTACAGAGCGCACAAATGTGACGGGTGTTATGTTGACAATTTTTCCCCCATAATTCTGCATCCCTTTCCATATTCTGTGCAGGTAAAATCTACTTCCAAGTAGTTGAGCACATCCTTTCAATTGAAAGAAAACACAATACGGAGAGAGTTTCCCTCGTCTCAGGATCTTACCTGTTTTAAAGTGACGGGCGTTACTGGTTTTCACCCCCCACTTTTATTTTTTTTTCATTTCCTTATTAGACTTTTCAATACTTTTCATACAACATTGAAAAACTGCAGTAATTATTTATTGAGTACATTATTACCGAGGATAAAAATTCATCTAAATTGAGGCAACTCTTTATCCAAAAAGAGTGGAAGTTATGTTTGACAATTTGACAAGTACAAGAAAGTGACGGTCGTTATGTGTGACATTGTACTAAGCTCGTTACTATCCGCTCCTTCGTCAAAATGTCACTTCCGCGACAATACTGACATGGGAAAACACTATGTGCAAAGCAGAGAATAGTTTACAGCACATTTTCATTGTAGTTTTTGGTAAATAGTTGGAAATTACAATCACTTTATTGGTCACCAGTACTTATACTTGATATTTTGAAATCTTAATGAGTGCTTGTGACGGACGTTATGGTGAAAAATGTGTTGACCGATGAATTGTACTCATCATGCCTTCCTCTTTATTGGCTGTGTACACTTGAATTGAAGTAGTTCGCAAATAGCCTCATTATGAATAAATATTATTGTGGTAAACGTACGTGTACTTGACTCGCGTGTCTGCCAGACGATCACATACGATCTCATACGGAGGTTATGAACTTGACAGACAAACGATCGTCATCCGCATGAATAAAACAAATATGTATATAAATAGTGTATGCTTTTTTCTTTGCTTCGTAGAAAACTGCAGGCTCGAGAAGTGACGCACCATAGTAATATTCGGTTGAAAACAGACAATCATTTTGACAGACAGCATAACTACCGCTACACATTTTTCTTAGTATTTTTAGCTCTACTGATCAGAGATCAGCAGAGCTTATGCCGTGGTCCGTCGTCCGTCCGTCTGTCCGTCCGTCTGTCTGTCCGTAAACTTTTTTTTGTAGCGACTACTCCTCTGAAACTACTGAATGGATTTTCATGAAACTTTACAGAAATGTTGCCCATGAAGTCTAGTTGATCCTAGCAAAAATTCATGTTGATGTGAAATCCAAGATGGCCGCCAGATCTAAAAATAGGTTTTTAAAAAACAAGTTTGTAGCGACTTCTTCATGAAAACTATAAGTGATATTGATATGGGACTTTTTCTAAAATGATCAGCATGACATGATGTTGGTCCTTGTCGAAAATCGTTTTGATTAGACGTTAAACATGGCTGCCAGCGGCCATCTTTGTTTACATAGAGTTATATAATGAAAACTTGTAGCGACTACTCCTCTGAAACTACTTGACGGATTTTCTTGAAACTTCACAGGAATGTTGCTCTTGATGTCTAATTGATCCTAGCAAAATTTCAGGTCGGCCGGAAATTCAAGATGGCCGCCACGGCTAAAAATAAATTTTCAAAATACAAGTTTGTAGCGACTACTTCTTGAAAACTATAAGTTATATTGATATGGGACTTTTTCTAAACTGATCAGCATGACATGATGTTGGTCCTTGTCAAAAATCGTTTTGATTCAACGTTAAACATGGCTGCCAGCGGCCATCTTTGTTTACATACAGTTATATAGTAAAAACTTGTAGCGACTACTCCTTTGAAACTACTTGACAGATTTTCGTGAAACTTTACAGGAATGTTGCTCTTAATGTCTAATTGATCCTAGCAAAATTTCAGATCGGCCAGAAATTCAAGATGGCCGCCACAGCTAAAAATAGATTTTTAAAAAAGAAGTTTGTAGCGACTACGTCTTGAAAACTATAAGTGATATTGATATGGGACTTTTTGTAAAATGATCAGCATGACATGATGGTTATCAGAGTCAAACATTATTTTGATTCGACGTTAAACATGGCTGCCAGTGGCCATCTTTGTTTACATAGAGTTATATGATGAAAACTTGTAGCGACTACTCTTCTGAAACTACTTGACGGATTTTCATGAAACTTCACAGGAATGTTGCTCTTGATGTCTAATTGATCCTAGCAAAATTTCAGGTCGCCCGGAAATTCAATATGGCTGCCATGGCTAAAAATAGATTTTCAAAATACAAGTTTGTAGCGACTACTACTTGAAAACTATAAGTGATATTGATATTGGACTTTTTGTAAAATGATCAGCATGACATGATGTTGGTCCTTGTCAAAAATTGTTTTGATTCAACGTTAAACATGGCTGCCAGCGGCCATCTTTGTTTACATAGAGTTATATAGTAAAAACTTGTAGCGACTAATCCTTTGAAACTACTTGGCAGATTTTCATGAAACTTTACAGGAATGTTGCTCTTAATGTTTAATTGATCCTAGCAAAATTTCAGATCGGCCAGAAATTCAAGATGGCCGCCACAGCTAAAATTAGATTTTTTAAAAAAGAAGTTTGTAGCGACTACGTCTTGAAAACTATAAGTGATATTGATATGGGACTTTTTCTAAAATGATCAGCATGACATGATGGTTATCAGAGTCAAACATTATTTTGATTAGACATTAAACATCTTTGTTTACATAGAGTTATATAATGAAAACTTGTAGCAACTATTCCTGCGAAACTACTTGACGGATTTTCATGAAACTTCACAGGAATGTTGCTCTTGATGTCTAATTGATCCTAGCAAAATTTCAGGTCGGCCGGAAATTCAAGATGGCCGCCATGGCTAAAAATAATTTTTCAAAAAACAAGTCTGTAGCGACTACTTCCTGAAATCAAAATCAATCAGTAGAGCTTCAAGGTCATTGACCTCTTGTTTTCTACTTTATATTGCAAAAATTATCATTACAATCACATGATTAAGTAGGACAACCATTGTAATTGAAAAGTAAAATAAAAAAGTTCTCCCTTTGTGAAAAACAACTATGTTTGTGACTCGTTTGACATAGCACCTCCATCACACCTCGTAAGGAGCTCTAAAAACTTGACATTTTAGGACAAAATTGGAGAAATTTCATACAAGTACCGAAACTATTAATATCAAATTAACTCTGGTATCTCCTTGCCATAAATAATAGGTCAACACATGGCAACTGGATGTTTTATTCAATACATCGAAGAAATATTTACAGAAAAAGTGACGGAGGTTATTATTTCCATTTATCTGATTATGACCCACTAATATAAGTTGCAAAAACATGTTGCAGAATGGATGTAAAATAAATAAGTTTAAAAATATTTTTCAGGATTCTGTCTCCCGAGTGCCCGCTGTTGAAACTTCTGGGGAAAGTCATGCCATTTGAGATAACCGTAGGAATGAACGGGAGAATTATGTTGAAAGCAAGGACGCTTCTACAGACAATTACCGTCATAAACGCAATCTCTGCGGCAGAATATATGTCGAACGAACAAGTCAAGTCCATGTGTAAAAAACTGGCAGATGCGTTTATAGAGGAAGATTGACGGCTTGTTGTGTAACCGGGACAAACGTCTATACAAAAGCTGAGCAATATCAGCTAGTGTAGAGTATGAAAAGTTCACTCGGATAAACATTTGAGGACAGTCAGGATTGGAAATGACAGTCAGCCCGCAAGTTTGAGACTGGTAATGAATGGTAACAGTGTGTCGGCAGTGATTGGTTCATAATTTATAGGAAAAAATAAATGAATTAAAGTAACTAACCCGTCAAATAACGACAAAATTACACAACAAAATCGTCGTTTATCAAAACTCTATCCAGGGTATAAGTTTATTAACGGGTTCTTAAAATACCCGTGATTGAATATGCGTAAAATTACTTGGGGTTTAGCCCGGCTTGTTAAAACCATTTATATTGTGTCTGTAGAGTTTGGATTTTCAAAATATGTAAGTTATATAGATATATACCTCATCATCAGTAGGTTTAGAAACGGTGCACAATTCGGCTGTGGTATAGGAATAGACTGGTTACCATTGTTCTAAGGCAGGACTAATAACGTCTGACAGTGATTGTTAATACTTTAAGAAAGAGACTGTTAGGCGCCATATAACCTTTCATGTGTTGGTGCGCCTTAAAAACCCCAATTCAATTTAGAAAGAGACTGGTTAGTTAAGTGCAGGACTAATAACTTTTGGCAAAAAAATAAATCCTTCTGAAAGCAGTACTGGTTATTTTTGTTTGTACATATTTTAACATTGGGATTATTATATGACATTGCAAGGTTTCTATATTATAAAAGAAAAGTTTTTTAAATGCAATTAATATATTTATTAATTAATATGGTTCGAATTTAATGTTCAGATCTGCCCCGTGTGGTTCCCGGAGGCCCCCTTCGGTCACGGGGCAAAGAATAGGGCCACTGCAGATCCCTTTGGAGGGGTAGGCAGAGGGGTAGAATCCCCCCAGATTCATGTTCATTTTATAATTTTTTGTTCATGTTCATTAAAGGTCTTCATCATGATCCCTGCATTGTTTCAGGTGCCATCTCGCTCACATCAAAAGAGCAGTGGCAGAAAAACAATAAACGTGGCTCCAGCGTAAATGGAGTTTCTACGATAGAATTTGCAGCAACTCTGCAGTTCAGGGTGAGTAGGTTCTAGGCCCATTTTCCGTATTTTATCTCGAGGATGAGCCTGGCATGTTCATGCCTGTTAGGCACCATATAACCTTTCATGTGTTGGTGCGCCTTAAAACCCAATTCAATTTAATGTTCAAATCTCCCAGAGTTTGTGACGTAATAGCTCATTGTTTAGATTATATTTAAGAAATAGAAAAATGTTCAAGAAGAATTATGTATTTTATCACGTTTTTGGGGTTCAGATATATACAATAAATAAACAGATATGTGAATCCGCAGATTTCTTGTATTGTTTACCCCCCCCCCCCCCCCCCCCCCCCCAAAAAACACACACACACTGTCTGGTACATATAGACCAGTCACTTGAGTTCCTTTCGATGCCCCCCCCCCCCCCCCCCCCCCCCCCCCCCCACCCCAAAAACACACACACACTGTCTGGTACATATAGACCAGTCACTTGAGTTCCTTTCGATGTTGATGTGTTGGGAGATTCAGCGCTTGCAGCATTCTCGTTATCCCTCATCTCAAGTTTTGTAGTCTCTTGTAATGATGAAACTCACGGCCTGTCTTTGTATGTTCGACCATCATATATAGCCTAAAAGTGCTGAAAACGAAGTAAATCATCATTCAACCAACCAACCATCACTAATTCTTGTGCAGGAACAGCCGATTGTATATGAAGATGGTCGGAGAAATTGATTACCAACTGATGGTACATGGATCTCTCTGTTCATATATAAACTTGTTTCAGAACACTTTCAGTTCTGTGTGTAGCTTTGGTTACATACTGATAGAATCCATAGTTTGCACTTATTGAAGAGTAGTTGAAATCTCCAGCTAGAATGCTCTGAACATTATGTTTGGGGAAGATATGACAATAATGGAAGATCTAACTGACGTGTGAAGGTTCTTATCGCGGTTAGTGTGAAGGTTCTTATCGTGGTTAGTATGAAGGTTCTTATCACAGTTAGTATGAAGGTTCTTATCGTGGTTAGTATGAAGGTTCTTATCGTGGTAGTATGAAGGTTCTTATCGTGGTTAGTATGAAGGTTCTTATCGTGGTTAGTATGAAGGTTCTTATCGCAGTTAGTATGAAGGTTCTTATCGCGGTTAGTATGAAGGTTCTTATCGTGGTTAGTATGAAGGTTCTTATCGTGGTTAGTATGAAGGTTCTTATCGTGGTTAGTCTGAAGGTTCTTATCGCGGTTAGTGTGAAGGTTCTTATCGCGGTTAATGTGAAGGTTCTTATCGCGGTTAGTGTGAAGGTTCTTATCGCGGTTAGTAAGAAGGTTCTTATCGCGGTTAGTATGAAGGTTCTTATCGCGGTTAGTGTGAAGGTTCTTATCGTGGTTAGTGTGAAGGTTCTTATCGCGGTTAGTATGAAGGTTCTTATCGCAGTTAGTGGACTGGTGCAGCTGACAAAGATTCTGTCTGCAGATATCATGTGTTGTAGCAGGAGATCAAGATGGTCAACGCAGCTGATGTCAACCAAAAACTGGTACCCTACATGGAACATATTTTATACTTGAATAGCTATATCAGCCATATGTACTTTTGTTTAGCCAAAGTTGGTTAACATATTTTAGCAACATTTAAATGTTTTTGTAAAAACTAGATACTATGAAAGCGCAAAACTTGATATTTAGCAACATTTAAATGTTTTTGTAAAAACTAGATACTATGAAAGCGCAAAACTTGTAACATCACTTAGACTGCCAACTTCAAGTGGCATGTCAGACGTTTTTCTTGTGATTTATGACTGGTAGGTGCCCATGCAAGAGCTAGTGGGAATTATTTTTTGCGGGTTTCACAAGACACGTAAAGATCACTTTGTCCATCATCGTCACACATCTTCATCTTATCCCAAATAAAGGGCGTTATGCATGTCCAGTATCTGTCAATGAATTTCATTTCAGCAGAGTCATGCCCCTTTTCATAAATTTTTAACCGACAACCTGACCTAGCTCATAACTAGGCAAACTATTCCCCTTTATGACACTTTATTCAGTTCTTCGATCCTTACCAATTATTCAATGATATTGAACTCTGAATTTCATTTGGCAGAGTTATGCCACTTTTTAACAGAACAATTAACATTTAAAAAATTAGCTTAAAATTTTAAAAGATTGCACCTTTATAGTAAGATTGTCCTTTTCTGAAAGAAGCCCATGCCAGGCGACAAAAGTGTTCCATGGAAAACCTTCTAGTTTAACATCTGTTGTTAATTGCTTGAGTGGATTGGAAGTGGTATTGCCAAGTATGTTTGTGACTTTTTGACCTAATTCTTCTTCAGGCAATTTTACAAGTACTGTGGCTTGTTGGAAGTGTCATCAAGTCCCAACTTAAGTTTAACAATATTTTATTGCAGATATGTTACAATACATCAATTCAACATCACAATATGCATAGAAACATATGCAAATGGATTGAACTACAAGTTGTTACAACATTAGTTACAGTTCTCTCCATTGTGGCTGAAAATGTGTATGTGATTATCGGTTTGAAATTGTAACAATACATTTAAATATAAATTTGATAAGGAAAAACGAAGGGAAAAAAATCCAACATTTAAACTCTGCCGTGCCATTCTACCCCCACACAATCTCCACCGAAATAACACCACATATCCCCGTTCAGGCTGATAGAAACATAGCGACAGTTGATATAGACAAAATACAACGTTATATTGACACAAAGTTAAGGAATTTGGAATTGTTTAGTGTTTTTAATATAGTTTTGAACTTGAGTAAATAGAATATGATTTTCCTCGTTCGTTAGTTGGTCGATGCCGTATAAAAGTGTGTGAGTACTTAAAGGATGAAATATACGAGTGTCTAAAAATAATTGCCATCTTTCATTTCTGAATATTACACATCTAAACAATGCTCAACATCTTCAAAACCATCACCACATACAGTTGGGATTATCCCTCAAATGATTGAGATAGAGATCAACGTTTAAATTGCTGCCCTTGTTTCGCAAACGCGCGTGTAGAACTGAAAGGTATCTTTCACCCAATATGTAGTATTTGAGTACTATCGGTGGTTTAAGTATAGGATAGAGCATGAGTTTTGCACGTGTACGGGGAGATAATGCACGAGCGTTAGCGAGTGCATTATCGTCCGTACACGTGCAAGACTCATGCTCTATTGTATTTATACCACAATAACTAACATATGCTGTGTATATCCTCGGGTATTACACGATGCATAGTGTGTATTTAGGCTATTGTGGTATAAAGTAATGTTTAAGTCTAGTTTTAAAACTCGTAAGGGATGGTGCCTCGTGAATATTAATATCAAGTTTGTTCCAAAGTTTTAGAGATGACGGTAAGTTTGATCTCGAAAACAGTTCTGTTCTTCTAGGTAAAGTAACGAAGTTGAAACTGTTTCTAAAGTTGTAAGGATTTGATTCCGAAATAGTTGCAGGGAATATTTCATTCAAGTAACTCCGTATATCTCCATTTTTATATCACCTGAGCCGAAGGCTCAAGGTGATCTATTGGGATCACTCTTCGTCCGTCGTCCGTCGTTGTCGTTAACTTTTCTTCAAAAGACTTCTCCCCAGAAACCGCTTGGCAAATTTTGACCAAACTTCACTTGCATGATCCTTAGATGAATGCTTTTTAGATTTGTTAAAATTAGGTCAGCGCGACATCCAAGATGGCTGCCATTACCACATGCCATTACCATATATGTTCGAAACCATAAAAAATCTTCTCAAGAACCGCTGGACACATTTCAACAGTTTTTTCTTTTAAAATGATCGCCAACACCTAGACTATCAAGTTCATTCAAATGAAGTCACCGGGGTCAAAAATGGCCGTGCCCCGGGAGTCCAAAGTTTGTATATTGAGATTTTGCATGTTTTTCATATAGACCTTTAGGATTTTTTTTTTAAATATTCTTCTCTGAAACCACAAGGCACAGAGGTCTCCTGTATTACATGTAGCATCAGCTTATGGTCCTCTACTAAGTTTGTTCAAATAGTGACCCTGGGGTCACAGTTTTAAATAGACTTATATAGGATTTATTTTTTAAAACACTTCTTCTTGGAAACTACAAGAGTCAGAGGTTTGATATTTTGCATTTACTATAAGCTTATGGTCCTTTACCAAGCTGGTTCAAATGGTGACCCTCGAGTCACATTTGGCCCCGCCCCAAGGGTCACATGTTTAACATAGACATGTATAGGGAAAATCTTTAAAAACTTCTTCTCTGAAACTGCAAGAGCCCAAGGTTTAATATTTTGCATTTGCTATAAGCTTATGGTCTTCTACCAATTTTGTTCAGATGGTGACCCTTGGTGATGCAAGTCGAATTTCTGAATTATGCCAAAGCTTATCATTTGGACGAATTGTTATGAAATTAGTTGGAATGCATTCCTTCATTAGATCGGTGAGTTTATTAATAAAACTATTTGCGGCGATATCTACGGAATCTTTATGCAAAAAACTCCAGTCTGTTGATCTAATTAAAAATTATTCAACTTTTCAAAATCAGCGCGTTTGTAATTCCAGACTCTTCTTTGAAACTGTATATTTATACAAAGATCGCTTTTAATGACACCATATGTACCACAGATTGAAGGAACGTGTTGGGACTGAAAAAATAAAATTGGAAGAAAAAACAATCTGGAAAAAAATCAGATGTTTTATTTTATTATTTTTTTACTACAAAACATATCAAATAAATGAAAAAACTGTACACCAAAAACAATCCTACCCAAACTACTAACCCCATGTATGAGACCACAGACCATTTAGTTCTGGTCACACAGAAGTTCGCACCATTCATCATTGATATATTTGTGCCTGCAATATATTTATTTTAGAGAAACTATTTTCATCTCAAATACTTTCATTTTCAATTTATTAAGACGGACAATATATTTTTTATAAAGCGAACATATTTTTCGGTATTTGCGTCTACAATATATAAATTAGGAAAAAACATATATTCAGAGTAAGTATATATTTATATTTAAAAACGGAATATATATTTTTCAAAATATATATTTCTAGGAGTAACATATACATTTGTATGATACATATTTTTGGACAGACTATATATATATATTGCGGAGTAACGTATATTTGTCTGAATCATATATATTTTGTATTCAATATATATATTTTGGAGTAACGTATATATTTGTCTGTGTCATATTTATTTGTATTCACTATATATATTCTACACGCAACGTATAATTATATATTTATCTTACAACATATAGTCACGCCTCATATGCATGTATCAATGTTGACTGAGTGAGAATCGAGCACCTTCAGGCTTCTGCAAGTTTAAGTTCTCTAGGAAACTGGCCCTCTTGTTCTCCAAGTGATATGGTGTTTTTTTTATCTGTCCAGTTCCTTTGTCTTTTCTTGTGTCCTCGGACTGTAAAGAGAGCACTGGTAATCTCGAAAGTCTGTGAAGCATTGGTGTGATATTCATTCACATCCTTGTTCAATACCTTTTCAACTACTGGAAGTAATGGAAGTCTGGTCTGATGCACTTGATAGTGGCCAGGAGCTTGACGTAATATTTTAGAATTGTGATACATTATCATTATTTATCACACTATAAACTACTATCTTAGAAGGTTATGCTTTTACTGGGAAGGTTTTGGGCTAGGTGAGAGACACATCTCAAGAGGTGGTTATAAATGAAAAATGACTTCCCTGAGGTAATTCTCAGAGGATTTGACGATTCTTCAGTCCAAAACTGTCTCCCACTAGCAGTGTATACGAGAACTAAAGGTAATAATCTAAAACCTTTTAAAAAGTGCTAGAACTGAACATAGGAAGAATTCCTTCAGTATCGGAGTACCCGACACTGTTGTCGAAGCACCGAGTGTAAATGCCTTTAAGAGCATACTCTACAAACATTGGCACAACCATCCAACACAATTTGATGTTAGTTGTTCCCAAGTCAGATATTTAACCAACAAAGAAAAGGGCCACCAGAAGCCACAGGCTTACCTTTGTCCTCGACCAGTAAGTTGCTGTAAGGAATATAATGATGACGTTTTGTTTTGTGTTATTTCTCTTTATCTGAGAAGGATTTCATCATATGTAGCTTCACTGAGTGCCTGTGAAAACTGAAGGCCATCTTTTCGTCTCATGATTTCTTTCAACCAACTGAAGATGCATGTACCAGTGGTTGCCGGGGTAGAATACAACCACTGCAAACACACCGTCACATGCAGAGGGGTAGGACCCCCACCCCCCATTCATATTCATTTTGTCATTTTTTGTTCATGCTCATTAAAGGTTTTCATCATGACCTCTGCATTGTTTCAGGTGCCATCTCGCTCACATCACTAAGAGCAGTGGCAGAAAAACAATAAACGTGGCTCCAGCGTAAATGGAGTGTCCACAATATAATTTGAAGTTCAGGGTGAGAAGGTCGTAGGCCCATTCTCCATATTTTATCTCGATGTACATGGAGGATGAGCATGGCATGTTCATGCTTGTTAGGCGCCATATAACCTTTCATGTGTTGGTGCGCCTTAAATCCCAATTCAATTCAATTCAATAAAGACCAGTATAAATTGGCTAATGTGTCGGAACATCTGGGCATGAATATTGATGGTCATGATGTCGATCTGTCGACGATGAATACTATGGAGGAACTCTGAATATACGCATGAAATTTCATCAGTTATTAACCGGCACAGTTTTCCAAGTATCTCCTATATTTTGGCTAACTGTTCACTGGCTTAAAGGAATGTAATCTAATATATTTCTCAGGAATACTGTATATGGAATTCGGCATGCAAGGCATGTCCTCCAATATTGAAGGCAGATACACCTGTGTAGTCTGCAACCAATACTACAATATCATCTTTTGACTGTCCTATATTAAGGAGTCTGGCGGCTGTCTGTGCTATCGTTCATATTAAAGGACTCTGGTTCTTTCCTATCCCTGCACAACCATAGATACATGGTTTTGTTCGGGCTGTAGGTCAGTATGTCATGGATATTGCTGAACAGCATTAAACTATGAACTAGTGAATCTATTGTTCATAGTTCTGGATCTGGCTGTAGACCCCCTCCCCCGCCCCCCCCCCTCCCCCCCTCCCCAACCAGGGAGAATTTTGTAGGGTATGATTTTCTGAAAGAACATACATTAAGCTTCAAAATGAGACATGTGTGCCATCTGAGCCTTGGGGCTTTAGTGAGTTTTGGGGGGAAACGTTGCGTTTTTAGACGAAAATCGCCGAAATCTGGAATTATTTTTAGAAAAAGAATGGAATATATTAGAACCAATTTGAATTGATGGAATCTTTCTCGGAACGCATCTCTACATGTCCCACCATATGATTTATGGATCCAATACTTAAATATTGATATTTTGGGTAAATTTTTAAAAAAAAAAAGAATAAATTCGCTGATTTCTGTAATACATTGGGGGGTATTTAACTAAAATTTAGAAATATATCTAATACAATAGAAAAAATAAATATTGTAACCATTTTGGGCAGGGTAAGGCCCAGTGATTAAATAGAAAAAAGTTCCAAACCACATGATGTTTTTAAATGCCTTAATTTTGGGGCGAAAAATGTGTATTTTTGTCAAAAATCGCCGGAATCTGGAATTATTTTTTAAAATTAGTTTGAACATAAACTTATCAAATTGAAGCAATAGATTGTTGCACAGCATACATATTCAACTTTTTCCTGGCATCATATATAACATATATATGTCAACAGAACAGTTTTAAGCAAACAAGAGTCAATATATGCATTGCTTGTCCTCTTTATCGTATCTGTCAGCCTTTCGATCCCTTATGCACCATCTCCTTTTCATCTTTTTCTTAGTATATTCAAACACTTCATCAAAGAACTTGGCAATTTTCTTTATGCTCTCCGTGTTTTCTTGTCTCCAGGATTTCAGGATATCCCCGCATTTTTGTTTTGCGCAATATTTGCTAATTAATAATACATGTATGTGTATAAAACAACGCAACAGAATTAGTTTTTTTTTATATATTTATATATTGGCCCAGTTGTTCAAAGATCGGTTAGCTTAATCCTTGGTTAGTGTAAACTTTAAAAGTATATTTTCTCATAAAAATACGTTTTGTACTACTAAAAGTTTTTAATTTCCATTTCTTCTTAACGTAATGCTTTCACGTTCTCAATTTCTGGTAGAAATATTAATTTATCGAAAATTCAGAGAGATTTGAAATGTTGACTTAGCTACGGAATCCTGTTAGGGCCATCGCGATCTCGCGTTTTCAATTTCGCGAGATTGCGAGATTGCGAAATAAATTTCGCATTCTCGTCCTATTCTACCTTGAAAAAAACGCGAAGTTTGCAAGCCAAACCTCGCAATTTTATCACGTTTTCATTTGGACGAGATTGCGAAAATGCGAAATAAATCTCGCATTCTCGCCGTATTCTACAATGAAAAAAAAACGCGAGATTTGCAATCAAACTTCGTGCAAACCTCGCGATTTTATATCGGCATATTGTACAATGAAAAAAAACGCGAGGATTGCAAATCAAACTTCGTACAAACCTCGCAATTTTATTCTTATTAGATTACGAGAATAAGAAATATGTTTTCTTGTTTTTGCCCTCTGGTACATCGGAGAAAAAACTGCGAGGTTTCCTAACCCAAACTTCGCGTAATTCTCGCGTTTTTTTCATGGTACAATAGGCCAATGTAAAAGCGCGAGGTTTGCACGAAGTTTGATTTGCAAATCTCGCGTTTTTTCATTGTAGAATACGGCGAGAATGCGAGATTTATTTCGCATTCTCGCGATCTCGTCCAAATGAAAACGTGATAAAATCGCGAGGTTTGCACGAAGTTTAGATTGCAAACCTCGCGTTTTTTTCAATGTAGAATAGGACGAGAATGCGAAATTTATTTCGCAATCTCGCAATCTCGCGAAATTGAAAACGCGAGATCGCGATGGCCCTAACAGGATTCCGTACTTAACTGATCTTTGAACAACTGGACCCATATATACATGTATAACTACTTATATGTTATAAAACACTGTATACATCAAGGATCATTTATTATTGTGCAAATTGAACATAAGTAATGCCTCTTGGCTTAGAGTTCGATTTGTCGGCTACAGCCCTGGTTTCGAATGTGTCTACGTCCGGTCCATTCAGAGTTATTTGAATAATCCGGTTTAATGTTTTCAGTGCCACCCTATTCCTAAGGGAGTTATCCAGGCAGAGGGGTAACATCGCCCGAATTCATTTTGTTATTTTTGTCATGTTTAAGATTTCCACCACCATCCCTGTTTTGTTTTAGGTGCTACTTCTTTGTAAGCAGAAAAAATTATCGAGGCTCCAGCGAAAAATACAATACAAACCATAACATACTGATATAACTCGCTGTTTCTCTTCTCCTTCAGTATAAGATATTGGGTTTCGAAATGGAACTAGTTCGGGTTTGACGACTTCAAATGTTTATGGTAATGTTGTGTCAGGGAAACGCTCACTTAAGTTTATCACAGCCTTATCGGAATATAAGGGAAAATGAGTAAATAATGTTACATCGGTTAAAAAGTATGTTTTTCTACTTTTATCATGAAGTTTTCCTCTGTTTTGTCAATCATTGAAATATCAAAATCTTCCCCAATCTGTCAGATCCATGCGGAGGTACTGGACAAAATGGCCACGTATATCAGATTCTCCCGGGCGTATCCAATTTTTCAACCAGAGACTAAACTGCTGTTATTTCAACTTCTCTTTTCTGAAAACATACATACATGTATTAATATGATTGTTCTTCATTTTAAATCATTAATCAGGTAACATACGAGGGCCATTCAATAAGTTCTGTCACTAACGCGTTTTAACAATTATGTGCTCGTTGTGAGTGTTGATGTTGATACCAAATGAAAGAGAGTTTCAATACCATTCCATTGATGGTAAAATGAATGCTGTATCTTTTGTGTGACGAAAGTTATGGAACATTTAATACACATCACTTATACATACTGAGGCATTTTCGTCTTGAGTTTTTTCAGGTATGTTAATTGTTACTTTTTTAAATGCCTGTTTCTCTTTAAGTACTTGTCGAAGACCTTTGAAATTTCTCATACATTACCAGTTATATCTGTGCATTACAAGATTCAGAATTTAAGCATGGTAGATGAAAAGGCATTGTCTTAGAAATTAACATTTTAAGCTAACGTGTAAAATTAATTTAATGATAAATGGACATTAAATGGAAGGGCAGTCTTTTGAAATAGCGTTTTTGGATGATCGATATTTTCACTAAACATTGTACAAAATTCTACAATAATGTGTTGAATATGAAATTTAAACACTGAAGGACTAGGATTTGTAAAAAAATATGAAAACATATTAACACTATGAGAATAATTACGACATTTAAAAGATATTATAACATTTCCGTAAACAAAATGAAGAAAATCAGTGTTATTTCTGCTAAAATTAAGGGATATGCATTCACTCATATCTGGTTTGCAGCAAGAGCTTTCCGAATTCTCGACAATCATTTTCATGGATTATGGGCGAATAACAACAGATGGCGTACAAGAAAATTTAAAAGCATAGAATTATCCAAATAATTTTTACAACGTTTTGTAACAAGGACATTTTCAGAGATGCCAGTATCCAAAAGGTGTGGTAGAGGGAGGTAATTCAGGGGTGTAAATAACCGGAATTTTTTCAAACCAACAGGCTTGCTTTTGCTTCCATGCTGAGAACGTCGGTGGTTCTACCCAGGTGCCCGCCCGTGCACGAAAATGGCCCGGAGGGGCACCTGGGATCTTCCTCCACCAGTGGAAGCTGGAAAGTCGCCATATGACCGTAGCTGTTGGTGCGACTATAAAATCCAATTCAATTCAATTCCATGCTGCACAGATACAACGTAGATGCATGTAAAAAGGATTTCATTTTCAGACCACGACCTATGTTTAATGCCACTTCCATATGCTCGAAGGTACTGTATATGAGAATCCACAAATTACGAAAATCACACCCATTCCTTTTTAGCCTACTATATCAAAGAACCAAAGCGTATGAATGAAAGCTGTGCTAAATAATAATCAGAAATAAAACCATATTTCAAGTAAACCTAATTGCATGTTCAACCTAGCCTCTCATCCAATCCAAACGGGGATTGTTGTTTCTTAGGGTCCTGTAATGTCATTGTTGATTTTATCGAGACCTCGGTTTTACAGAACATTCGAAGTTCTGGTCAGGTGGAAAGTGTTTGATTAAGGAATTTTGGTAAGAATGGGAAAAATTGTCCTATGGAAACAGCACGCATACGCAATGGCGCCGTAGATCCGCATTGTACCACACACAAATTAATTCGGTTCTGACTGTAATAGAAAGCATGATCCATGGATTCCGTGAATTACAAGAAGTAGATATAAATGTCGAACAGGAAATGTAGCATTGAAGGATCAAAGTCAACCAAAGACACCCACATAAACAAAACAATAATCACAAAGATGAATAAAAAGCAAAATATGACATCAAAAACATAAAAGGGGTTGACATTAGGGCTACCGCCTTGGAACGGTCAGTGGCAAAACGCGTTGGTGTTTGAACCAGTTTCTAGGGTGCGCCAAACCTCACTCTTACCCTATTTCATCCCAATGAAACTGGACAGTATAAATAAAGATATATCCGCCAGGTTATATTCTCTAACAAACAAGGTAGCATTAATGGGCAATATAAGTATAACACATCAAATGATCATGTATAGATGAATACAAAACAAAATGCAGCATAGAAAGTCACAAAGCAAGTACTCAGTGACTTGACAGAAGCCAGAGCAACAAGAGAACAAACTGTTAGGGTACGACAAGACCATATTTAAGACAAACATCAAACGCTACCATCCTTTGAGGATTTAGGTAGATGTCATCATAGGGTCCGCTATCCGTTTACCAGTCAAAAAGGAAAGCATAGTGTCGAACTGTAAATGGGTCAACTGCTAAAGATGCAGTTCGTTGCATAATGATAGAGTCATAACCTCTTTTGATAAACTGTTTTAGCAATTTTAATAGAGGTTGTATGAAAGTGATTATGACCAAGGATCTTACGAAGGTTGCAAATCAATCACATAGAAGTCATGTTGTGATAGTCCTTGTCACAGAAGAGTTCTTAAATGACGTTTACATTTTAAACGTAGATCAGGGCTAAGAACGACACAAGCATAATGTTGTTTAAACGAACTGTCAAACACGGTTACACACGAGGATGGCAACAAGGGTATTACCCATTAAGTTAACAAATCATCGTTTTGTAATGTTTTGATTGGACAGTGAACCCATTTTAATATCAGTTAACTTATATAAAAACCATTTTACATTTGTATTATAATTTCTTGCATACCGGATAAGGTTATCCGCGTTTTACATGGGTGATGGATAGCCTGATCTTACACATGGGTTAGATAAAAGTCACGCGCTGATATCAACAATTGACAGTTGCATGACATCATTGTGTAAATAAACATGCAAAATGTTAGTAGTTGGCGACATCAATGCGCAGAATGTAAATAATATGCAAGAAAAAATAATCTTTCATGGGTATCCGGTTCAGATAGGGAAATTCCAACCCTCGGTATAATTGTTTTAATCGCAACCTCGGCAGAGTCTCGGTTTCGATAAAAACAATTATACCTCGGGTTGGAATTTCCAATCTTCACTGGATACCCATGAAATATGCTTATATGTTTACCACTACCAATTGCATGTAAACTTCCGAGGTGTAGTCGAATGTAGTGCAATCGAAACGTAATCCCTCCTATTTTGATGGAAATGGAAACTCCCATTTCTATTCGATTTTGTTGTTGTATGTATAAGAAGCTTATTTACTGGATCACTGATGAACACTTTGTGAGCAACTATCAATGAAAACAGCTGTACCCTAGATCTGTTTATTAAACAAACAAGAACTTTCTTACATGTCGTGTGTCCCCACCTTTTCTGGTGATTTTTCAAGTGTTAAATTAGTTTTCTATATGAAAATTACACTGCTGCATTATCCATACTTGAGTTGAATTTGCAGCAAATCATTAATATGTGACATTTTAACATTGGTGTCTATGGGGGGAATAATTAGTGTTTTCATACCTTTAATGAACTACAATTCGTGCGCAGACGAGTATGGAATGACTGCGCTCTTCTACTGCCATATCAATGATATTTGGGAGGCTGCGTAATGTCACGTTTCATGTACTTTTTGAATGAGGTTAATGATGCCATATTTTTTACATCTAGTTGGTTTGTTCCATTCGCGAACAACTGCAGGAACAAAGGAGTTGAGGTGAAGATTAGTTCTGGAAGCAGGAGTTTGCAAATCAGTTGTATTTCTTAAATTGTATCGAGGTGATTCACTAACTAGTGGTGGAACTAAATTGGAAAGGTATGGAGGGGTAGCATGATTTACCATTTTGCGAAAAAGTATAAGCTTATGTTTAGCTCGACGCGATTCAAGGCTTTCTCATTATGATTCTTATTTAGCTTATGGATAAAAACTAGCTTAGTGGTGTCACAAAATAATCTCAAGTAGAGCTTACTGGTCGTACAAAGCCCTTGTAAGCACTTGGCGACATCTGTCAGTCACATGCTAATCCATTGTTCAGTTGAAACAAATTCACCAGTTGCATGATATATTCATGTCCCACGGATTAGCGAGCAATTTTATAGCGTCGGCAGAGGGAGTACGGCATGGCCGTTCAATAAGTTTATACTTGTATAAATGTAAAAGTATAGGTATTTTACAATCTGTCTCTCTAAAGGGCAAAATCGTTTAAGGCTCCTTTCGTGAAGATATGAAAATTGCGTCTGTTGCCACGTGTCTCACGGAATGAAAGTGGGAAATGATGGTTTTGGGCGGAACGTTGGTTATACAATGCATTATTCTTCAGGCGTGGCCTTGAAATGTTGATAGTTGCTTTGGTTGGAGCAGTCGTTTGAAAGGGTGAAATTCTCGGGCAATATGTGGTCAGTATATCTATTTTATGAAATTTTATTGTACATTTGTATTCAGTGGGCATCGCCATTTTCTTTCGTGATGTTGCAACATCCGGTTAGCTTTTATATGTTTTTCAAACATTAACTTGGTACAACTAGCATCTGATTCTGAAGTTACTTTATTAGATACAATTATTGTAATCGATAATTAATTGTAATACAATATCAAATTTATAAAGTTGTATATTAGGTGCTTGGGTTAACGGTGAAACTATATACATGTATATATGCCGATGTGTATAACTCATTAATTGTAATACAAGATTAAATTGATAACGTTGTATATTAGGTGCATTGGTTAACGGTGGTTAACGGTGAGGTGCTATACTTGTATATATGCCGATGAGTATACATGGTATTGTAGAATACGTATTTCATTGCTACACATCATAATTAGAGAGTGGCTCAAATATATTTACTAGATAACGATTTGTTTGTGTACTGATAATTGTATAAGATTGTGGTATTAATGAACCAACATCTAAAAGTATGTATTATTACAGCCTAAGCCTCCCGGAGTGAAGCTAAGCCTTTAGGGTGTCTAGGCCCTCTAGGTGATTCAACGGGAATCAACGCATAACGTAACGAGCTATGGAGACGGTCCCCGTACCTGGACAATGGTCAGGTTCTTATAGGAGCAACAACCCCTGGGACACGTGGTGGGCTCGTCATCAGATCTCCCTGGAGGAACGTTACCCCCACAACCTCGGTGGAGGTTAATCATCGCGTCATCATATTCATTGAGTCATCAACCCTTATAGAAGACTTTTGATGACCATCCCCTATCACTGGAGACGCGCATCACTTTTGTAACGTTTGTGATCATCAACATTGTTGTAACTGCAACAACACTTTAGTGTCATATGTAGTCAGTCAGTATTCAGTATTTGTGATAATACTACAAACGTATTTTCATATTTCATCTGTGTATTCGCTTCATTTTCTGATAATTGTATATATATATTTAACATATTTTAAAAGTTGCATTAAACTTATGTAAATGCAGTCACCGACATTGATTATTTCCTGAGTTCGTCCCAACCACTATGGTCATCTTGCGACAAGTAGTGCCTTTGGCTATTCTAGCAGCCGCGTTTTGTATTTTATCGAGTTCTAGTTTTTCATTTTGTGTACAATTATCCGAGTTTGGTGGTCTGTAGAAGACACCTACTAGAACATGTTTGTGGTTTATTGATAATTCAATCCAAATACATTCTAATCGATTTATCTCAAGGTCAAGTCTGTGTATGTAGTGGAATGTGTCTTTAATGTAAATCATAACACCACTGTGACTATAACTAAGCTAGTACGATCCTTACGCTCGGGATTATGAAAAGTTGGAAGCTGAAGGCTTCCGGTAGAAATGATGTCGTTCAGCCAAGTTTCGAAAAACGACAGTATGTCAAACTTAGATAGTTCGGCACTTATAATGTCTATTTTTTTACTGAATACTTTGTACATTGTAGTGTACCAATGACAAATGATTGGAAAAATCCAATATATCCGAATGGACAGAGGACAATGTGCTAGAGGAAGATGAGGACCCAGAAGATGCCTCATCAGAGGAAAATGGACCTGGGTGACCTTGGGTGTATATTCTGATAAGAGCAGGATCATCGAAAGCCACGTTAATAATGTTACAGTTGTTACTGCAATTATAAGGCGTTTTGAAAAAAGCATATTATATTTAATTGTATTTCCTATCGTTAGACGAGTGTGAGGTCTCGCAATTGTATCACTGGAGCGCGTAGTGCAGTTTATATTCAAACGTATAGAAAATATACCCATTGAGGAATAATGGAAAAAGACATGATGAGGAGCTGTAGTGTAGCTGAAAACATAGTTACAGCGGTACGAGGCCATGCTAGTGGCAAAATAAGTTCTAAAATTCAAGAAATTATTAGTAGAGATAACAAGAACATATTCATCCCCAGCATAGCATCGTAACGAAATGTGTATAATTGAAATGGTCTAAAAAGAGCAATATGAAACAAGTCCAGCATCCGAAAGACCCGTACACTAAGAGTTCCAAGACCAAAAAGAAAAACAGTAGTAAGGACATATGTAAACAAGGAGAAATGCGTGGGTGGGGGTGTGTAGAAAGGAACTGTTCGAAAGTTATTTATAAAAGTAATATGATTATGATACTGTTTTCTAGGGGCACATGACAATATTATGTATATATTTGATTAACTATTGGGGAAAATTCTAATTTATTCTAATTCGTTATTCATGTTATTAATTTTTACAGGTATGGCAACTATTACGCCATAAGAACAAGCTGATCGTGTTATGGATAGCGTGCCTAATATCATCCAAGACTGGCATTTTACTTGTCATTAAAATAATAAATGCTATATAGAACACCACTTTGTATGCACTATTATAATATATCAAGTAGTCTTACATGTATATTGTACTGTAGTTAACGACCGGAAGCATATACCGCATTCATTCTGGTAACATAACTAATTAAAATAGTAAGGCGCTGTTCAAAATGCCTAAAACATGAGTGGAATACATCTAAAATATGAGTTGAATACTTGGAGTAGTAAACATTTAACGTTTGTAAGTCCTCTTTGCCAACAAGATTACCAATAACTATCCATATAAGTATGAGTGGAATACACGGCATTTTAACTCCTGTTAAGGCGTCTTTACCAACAAAAATACCAATAAATAACAGTATAAGTATGAGTGTATTAATAGGAAAAGTCAATACTTAAATCATGTAAAGTCATCTTTACCAACACAAATACCAATGAATATCAATAAGAGTGTAATACTTGGAATAATAAACTCATGTAGGTCAAAAATAGTACCAATACTATCGATACTGTGGGTGCGCAAAGCCGTCGCGGATAGATATTTACTTAAAAACGTCAGGCGCAAAAAACGTAAACTGCGTTTTGAGCAGATTTCAGGATGGCGGTCAAAATGACACGAGTGATGTAAATTGTATTCAGCTGACAATGTACAAAGATGACACACATAAACACAATTTCTAGGCATTTACAAATTGCCGACTGTTTCGAAAATTTAATTGAAATTTGAGCTTTTAATCAAATTGATAATTACCATTTGTTCTTATAGCGAGAAAAATGACGAAAGCAATGACGTCAAGAAAAAATCTTCCTCTACAAGCCTGCAAAATATTATTAAAATTTGAAAAAAAATATGCTTTTTTCTACCCAAAAAAAGTTTCATGACTGTCCATACAATTTCTCGCGGAAATAATGAGATTTTTTTTCAATCGGGTGCTTTCAACAAATTACTTTTAAAATCACTTTTTTTATTATTAAAATTCATAAATAATTTATACAAGCCATTTCCTTATAAAATAACCATTATTTTCATATTCTACTTTTAAAAAATGTGCCCTCTATGTTGTGTTATTGTAAAAATTATCTCCGACAAAAAAGCAGTGAAATATGGAAATGTCGGCTGTTTATCGATCGACTTCAGTTATTTTTATTTTGTAATTCAATTTTTATGGAGATTTTAACAGCGAGAAAAAAGACAAGAACATAAACGATGAGTTTAATCCTTCCTCTAGCAGAATTTAAATTTTCAAGTAAATTTGAAAAAAGTACTTTTTGCTACCCCAAAAAAGCGTTTTGAACGTTGTTTTGTGTAGTGCTGTTACACGGCATATGAGTAAACAGAGGTCAGCTCACTGCGTGATAAATTCTGAAACTAGCTTATAAACGACAAGCGCGTTGCTACACGTAGGCCCTGTAGGCCCGGGCCTGCATATAAAATTGAAAAAGTTAATATTTTGAAGCGATTGATATAACATATGGGAGAGGTGGTGTGGGGGATATCCGTATGCAACATTAAATATCTAAGTCTTATTTCAGTTCTATAATAGATCTAAATAATAACAATCACATCTGTAACACTAGTGTGACGGAAAAACATTGTACTGTTATTCAAATATACATACATAAAATTTCCCATATTTATATCATGGCCATCAACTGTCTGTTTGGAATGTTGCATGTCCCAACCCTGGATATTTTTCTCTTACCAAAACATTGATCGTAGCTCAAATTCTTAAATGTTTAGCTACTTATTTAACAGACATGCTATTAACCGTCCTAGTGAATTTTAAAATATGGCTGTAAAATCATTAATAGAACCCACTAGATGTGTTCAATGATGTGGCGAATACTAGACAGTACACTATATCAATTGTTCGTGATCTTGAAAAATTAAAAGATTGAAAATAAATACGCCTTAATATATTTGCATAGAATTTTTCAAACCTTCAATGTATGCGACAGAAAGCTTTTTAAAACCATGGCGGTATTCCCCTTTCTCGTATAACAACGATTACTTGTGATCATTATATTAACAACTATTCAAATGGACTATTTTTTTTATTGAAAACAACTTAATTACTGTGTAACGTCACCTCCATTGTCACCCCACATTTACAACTGCAAAAGATTTACGACAATCCTTTCAATATGTAGACAATGCCATTCGTAACCAGTGATGCATCTGGTTTACTAGTATCTGGTTTTAAATTCAATAGAGCTTTATTATGTGACATATTTTACCAAATGTTCCATTGAATAATCATTCTGAAATGTTAAAAAACATGCAAGGGACTCGTTTTATTAAACATCTTACGATAATTCTGATCGTAAATCAAATTTAAAATCGTCTACTTGTGTCCACATAAGCATTGAATGCAAACAATTATGTGTGCTCGTAGTCACATGTATAAGAAAATGACTTGAAATTGCGTTTATTTGTAAAGTATAATTCGTATTTCAATTATGTGTGCTCGTAGTCACATGTATAAGAAAATGAATTGAAATTGCGTTTATTTGTAAAGTGTATTTCATATTTCATGAAATATGCTCGTAACACCTCGTTGGACATTTTATAACTAATACGTAACACCAAGTTGGATATTCTATAACTGTCTTATCGCTAGCAACGCCCCCTTGTATGATATCTGGTGTAACGACACACTTTTTTGACACTTTCCTGTATTGAATATATCATACGACTTTGGACAATAGAAAGTACTCTCAGGCATGCGATAAGAAAGAATACTAGACTATAATTATATTCGATTCGTTTGCTTTTACACAGTCAAATTTACACAGTCAAATTACCACATTATAACAAGTTACTCCAGTGTCAGTATTACGTATCCAATGTTTTAACGCAACTCCATTAGCCCTAAAACAAATAGAGACGTGTTTCAGGTTTCTTGCTCAAAAAAATAGGGTAGATAGGTCGAATTTTTAAAAAAAAAAAAAAAAAAAAATATATACTACACGGATGTATAAATTACACCCAGAAAAAAATTCTACTTATTTTGAGGACCTCAAGGATGTATATATATTAATATATGTAAATTAAAATTGCTCCAAAATGGACGTTGAACTCATCACATGAAGATGTGAAAGAAACGAAACATGCATTTGTTTGGAATATTATTTCAATAACATAAAAGTACACACAGCTCTCTATGTTGCTATTCTAAACTGGAAGTATTACATATGTTAAAACAAGTGGAATGAAGCACATTGATTTTATCCGTCATAAAAAGAAATAAAACAATAATCGCGGCACAAGAGATCGCGATTTTTAAAAAATGTCTTTCCTTATTTTTTTGAAGCAGGAAAGAAAAAGGTTAGGGTCGGGACAAAATATAGGGTCGGTCGGGAACCTGAAACACGACTATTTTGTTTCTTGGCCTTAGTACAATATAACGCGAATGACACATAAGACGGAATATCGACAATACAATACAAATAATGCGTCACAGTAATAGGCTAAATGCGTGCTAACGCGCACCTAAGCTATAGTGCTCAAAATAAATAAGATGTCATAGAATCTGCATGTCAGGACCGGATTCAGGTCTTCTTCAAGAGTGACTCGGTGAATGTTTTCGGACAGGTCCTTTACCAAAACCGTTCCGCCTGTTGTCCAAGCACCAAGTAAGCGTTTGGATCTCGCCCGATACAAAAGAACACTTGCTCGCGTGAGATCTTCGTTGATGAAGACGCCGGCATATCCCCTATGTTTAATCTCGGTGCGACCGTTGTACAGTTTTTGTCGCGAGCGGTACGTTCCAAACTTGCCAATAATGTCTCGGGGGCCGTTTTAGCTGTAGAATGGCGGCCGACGCGGTGGCTTCTATCAATGTCAATGATAGTTAAGTTAGCGTCAAAGGGCTGTCGCTATAGTAAGGACAATATTGTCTGTGTTTTCGCCGGCATGCTCTTCAACGCCAGAGATCCGCAGACAGTTGCGTCGACTGTACTGCTCAGACGCGTCTGCTGCAATTTCAAGACTTGACACTCTTACTTTCAGTTTCTCATTTTCTGTTTTTAATGTTTCGTTTGCTAATTGTAGGTTGTTAATTTTAGTATGGAATGAATGAATGAATGGTGTTTTACGGCACGTCGACACATAAATAGGTCATATTGTGCGCAAAAACTGATGAATGATGAAGAAATGAAGGATTAATTAAAAATTAATGTAAATATATAAAGATAGAACTATTTACAAGTAAGGGATGATATGGTAGTAATATAAGCTATATATGTATAGCAACAAATGCCCGAAAACGGGTATATAAAGAAGTAAATATATACAAGAACATATTATAATGATTTATATAGTCTGAATGAATGAATGAATGGTGTTTTACGGCACGTCGACACATACATAGGTCATATTAAGCGCAACAACTGATGAAAGATGAAAATATGAAGTATTAAGTAAAAACTAATGTAAATATATAAAGATAAAAATATTAAAAAATAAGGGATGATATGGTAGTAATATAAACTATATCTGTAAATCAACAAATGCCCGTCAACGGGTATATAAACAAGTAAATATATATAAGAACATATTATAATGATTTATATAGTCTGACTTCCTATGACAAGAGAGATGATTTTAATTTTGACATTGTTAATTATCCCCACTTGGATGGGGATGTTCCCCGAGCAACTTCTTATGGGGTGTATGTGTCTCGGCTTATTCGTTTTTCTAGAGCTTGTACTCGAGTTGAGGACTTTAATATTCGTAATCTGTGTATAACTAAAAAGTTACTCAATCAGGGTTACCGTTACCACAAACTTCATAAAACCTTTGCAAAATTTTATTATCGTAACCCTGATCTTCTTTCCAAATATAAAATTAATTTAAGGACTCTTCTGCGACAGGGACTATCACAACCTGACTTCTATGGTGATGTGATTTATAAACTTCGTAAGATTCTAGGTCATGATCACTTTCATACTATCTTTGTTAAACTTGTTAAAAAGTTTATCAAAAGAGGTTATGACCCTATCATTTTGCAACGTACTGCATGCTTGGTGGTGGACCCTTTTACAGTTCGCCACTATGCTTTCCTCTTTAATTGTACGATGACCGGTCAGGCTGTGGACCCTATGATGACGCCTACCTAAAGCCCATTGGGACGGTGGCGTTTGATGTTTGTCCATGATCTTGTCGTGCCCTTAATGGTTTATTCTCTTACTGCTCTGGCTTCTGCAAAGTCATTGAGTACCTTCATTGTGGCTTTCTAGGCTATACTTTTTTGTATTATATTTACACGAGCATATTTGTGTTTTACTTATATTGCCTATTGATGCTGTATGTTGGTTAGAGATTAGATCATGGCGGGGATTTCTTTATTTACACTGTCCTGTTTTAATGGGATGACAGTAGGGTAAGTGTGAGGTTTAGTGCACCCTAGAACCGGTTTAAACCCCAGTGGCCTACTTTGCCACTGACCGTTCCAAGGCGGTAGCCCTATTGTCAACCCTTTTGTGTTTGTGATGTCGTTTCCATTTATTATTGCTTCTGCCTTCTTGTTTGTCTGTTTGCGTGTTTGTTTCTGTGTTTTGTGATTGACTGTCCCCCTTGAATGCTACTTTCCCTGTCCGATTTTTTTATTTTTCTTTCCATCAGGAAATCTAAAACAAGACTAAAATCTATAGTATTAAATAACTCTGTCATAGTATTAACATTGTATTACCTTTGACGCATAGGATCAAAGTCTACACATTCCAACAAGATGTGTTTGACCGTTAACGGTGCAAAGCAGGGTATACATTCTGGTAATTGCTCACCTTGTAATAAATATGAATTAGTATAACCTGTATGCCCTATCCTGCACCGGGCTAGGACAAATTCCTCTCGACGAATGGGTCTACTAGAAGAACGCCATTCTCCGAGTAACGGTTAATTGAATGGCGTTTATTGTTGACTGACAAATCCCAAGCGGCTTGCCAAGAGTTACGAATATATGTGTTAATACAACTTTTAAAATCAGTATAAGGTAATTTGGTATTAACCATATATAAACCTAAAGCTGCTTTAGCAGCACTATCAGCTCTATTATTACCACGTATTCCTACATGGCTTGGAAGCCAGCAGAAAATAATAACATTATCAACTATAAGAGAATTGTACTTTTCTAAAAGTTGAAGCACAACTGAGTTATCATCTTTCATATTACCCAGAGCTTGAAGAGATTAAAGGGAATCAGAAAAGATTACAAAATGGTCATCATCAGATTCCTGAATATAATTTAGCGAGTTCAATTGCCTTAAGTTCAGCTGAAAAGATAGAGGCCTTGTCAGGCAGGCGGCTCTTTATGCTGTGCTTGTGAACAACAGCTGCTGCACCTACTTTATCTCCATCTTTAGAACCATCTGTGTATATATGTTAAAAGTTACTGTATTTCGATTTAATTTCATTAAATTTGCTTTGAAAGACCGTAGGGTCTGTATTGGATTTGTTACTATTACAAAGATCGAAAATAATTGTTGGTGTTTCCAAAATCCACGGTGGAATTTGTGGTACTTTGTACTTGGCAATCAAATGTAGGTCGATTTCAGTGTCTCTTAATATTGATTTAATACGAAGACCAAATGGTCGAATGGCCTTCGGTTTTCGATCAATTGAATTGAATGTTGTTTAACGGCTCATCAACACAGTATAGGTTATTTAGAGCCGCCCCAGAGAGAGGGGAAGGATACATAGGAATCCGGGAACCTGCCCTACTCTTATTATCGAATAGATTCCTATGGTTCTTTTACGTGCTCGGAGGATAGACCGATACACGGGACCGCCCGGTTTACGTCCCCATCCGACGGACGAGGCTGAGGGAAAGTGTCTTGCCCAAGAACACACCGACGGAACTCAGTGGCACCACGGAGGATTGAACCCGGGGCCTCCGGTTACAAATCCGCCGCGCTACCGACTGCGCCACGCCAGCCCTCTAGTTTTCGATCAAAAATGGGTTCATAACTAGGATTAAAAACACTATCGAAAGCTGGGTTTGAAGGGTTATATTTTAATTTAATGGCATACTGAAGGGCTAATTTGTCCCGTCTATGAGACAGTGATGGTTCATTCGCTTCAACGTATAGACTTTCGGCTGGTGATGTACGAAAGGCACCTAAGGCGAGTCGTAATCCTTGATTATGTATAGGATCGAGCATCTGCAAGTATGATTTGAGAGTCGATCCATATATATTGAGCCGTAGTCCAGCTTGGATCTGATGATATCTATAAATAAATACTGATAAAGGTGATCCTTTGGGAGCAACAAACACAATTAAAAGAATAAAGCAGCAGACTAGGTTTTATTGAGTCTGTTCATGAGAAGTAATGAAAGAAGCAACACCTCTCACGCCCCCTAGTACCGGCTTAAGCGGTATTCTACTTCAAAGCCGCCTATATTGGGCTCGTTGGTCCCAAAGGACCAGTAAAAATAACACTACTGATTCGTAGCACGGGGAGACTTTTTACAACCGCCACACTGCACTAAACGAACGCTAGTGTGAATGTTAATAAATACTGATAAAGGTGATCCTTTGGGAGCAACAAACACAATTAAGAGAATAAAGCAGCAGACTCGGTTTTATTGAGTCTGTTCATGAGAAGTAATGAAAGAAGCAACACCTCTCACGCCCCTAGCACCGGCTTAAGCGGTATTCTACTTCAAAGCCACCTATATTGGGCTCGTTGGTCCCAAAGGACCAGTAAAAACAACACTACTGATTCGTAGCACGGGGAGACTTTTTACAGCCGCCACACTGCACTAAACGAACGCTAGTGTGAATGTTAATAAATACTGATAAAGGTGATCCTTTGGGAGCAACAAACACAATTAAGAGAATAAAGCAGCAGACTCGGTTTTATTGAGTCTGTTCATGAGAAGTAATGAAAGAAGCAACACCTCTCATGCCCCTAGCACCGGCTTAAGCAGTATTCTACTTCAAAGCCACCTATATTGGGCTCGTTGGTCCCAAAGGACCAGTAAAAATAACACTACTGATTCGTAGCACGGGGAGACATTTTATAAAGTTGTAAAAATACTTTACGATCTGCTCCCCAATTAGTGTTTGCAACAACTTTAAGTAAATTAAGAGCTTTAAGACACTTGGCCTTCAAGTATTTAAGGTGTGGTATAAACGTCAATTTACGGTCGAAAAAAAGACCAAGGAATTTTGTTTCATCCACTACTGGTATTGGTGACCCATCCAGTGTTAGATGAGGGTCTTTATGATGTTTACGTAGTTGACAAAAGTGCATACAATTAGTTTTAGATTTAGAAAATTTAAAACCATTTTCATACGACCATGTCTGAAGTTTATTCAGACATTGTTGCAGCTGTCTCTCAATAGTGTTCATGTTTTTTGCACGATAACATATAACAAAGTCGTCAACATATAGAGAGCAATCCACACCAGGACTGATGCATTTAACTATACTGTTAATTTTTATATTAAAAAGGGTGACAGAGAGTATGCTGCCCTGTGGCACATCCATCTCCTGTTCATGAATGTCAGAGAGGGTCGAACCCATTTGGACACGAAACTGTCTATCCTCTAAGGAATTCTCTATACAAATTGGTAATCGGCCTCTAAGACCAAGGTCATAAAGATCATTCATGATACCGTACTTCCATGCAGTATCATAAGCTTTCTCCAAGTCAAAAAATACAGCGACTAGATTTTCTTTCTTTATGAAAGCTTCTCTAATAAAGGATTCAAATCGAATGAGATTATCTGTTGTGCCTCGTTGGCGTCGGAATCCACTTTGATACTTTGTTATTAGCTTGTTGGATTCCAGGTACCAAACGAGTCTCTCATTAATCATTCGTTCCATGCTTTTACATATACAACTCGTTAAAGTAAGAGGGCGATAATTTATTGGGTGCGTATGATCCTTTCCAGGTTTGGGGACTGGAATAACGATTGCTTCCCGCAAAGAATCGGGGAAGTTTCCGGTCACCCAAACCTTATTAAATATATCAAGAAGTGTAGAGAGACAGGTTTCAGGTAAATGTATTAATAATTGATAATGGATATCATCAGGACCAGCTGATGTATCATGAGCCTTTTTAAGGGATTCTCGAAGTTCTTTGAGAGTGAATAGTTTATTGTATTTCTCCAAATGTTTAGACTTGAAATTCAGCTTCTTCTGTTCTTTTAGTTTCTTATTTTTTTAGAAAATTTGGTTGACAATTTTCAGAAAAAAAGTTTTTAGAAAAAGTTTCTGCCAAAGTGTTTGTAATATCTTTGACAGATGTAATATCATCATTATCAGTTTTAAGATGATTTACACAACTAGAATTACCTTTACCGTTTATTTTCCGGACCATGTCCCACGTCTTCTTAAGAGATGAGCGAGAGTTCAACCTAGAGACATAAGATCTCAAGGATTTCCTCTTGCTATCCTTAATAGTACGACGGGCTTTCGCACGAAAAAACTCTGAAAGTATCTAAATTATTTGAGTTGGCCGCAAATTAAAAGCATTCAATGCAGCTTTACGATCGCTGACTGCCTTTTTGCAGTCATCATCGTACTATGGTTTATATGGGCGTTTTGCCGAGGTTTTTGGAATAGTTTGATCAGCTATATCATGAAGGCAGTTGCGTCTTCGACATCCTCGAAAACGGAAGGCTTTAATCTTTCCTCACAAAGAGATTGAAACGTATCCCAATCAGCTTTGTGAAGCTTCCATCGTTGCGTTTTTTCGAGAAGTGGAGGGCCGATATTTTCAAGAAATAAGGGGAAGTGGTCACTTCCACATAGGTCGTCACCAACACTCCACGAAAAGTCCATCAAGAGCGTTGGATCGCATATTGTTAAATCAATGGAAGAATGAGAGCCTGTAGCTGGATGTAAATAAGTATGTGATTTGTTATCATTAAAAAGACACAAATTATTTTTGGCTAAGAAATCCTCAACTTTCTTGCCTTTATCGTTGATATCCTTACAACCCCATGTAATTGTGTGCATTGAATCACTCAAGAGTATAAAAGGTGATGGTAATTGTGCAACTACGTGATTTAGATCTTTAAGGCCTAGTGAAGAACTGGGCGGTAAATATAAGGAGCATATTGTTATAACTCTGTGCATCGTAGCACTGACCGCAACAGCTTGCAAACCAGTTTTCAACGCAACAGTTCTGTGAGGAAATTTCGAATCGAAACTCCTCCAGAAGCTTTATCACCTGTATCACAAATATAGTTATACAATGAATATTTTTTAAAAGATATCTTATCACTAGTCTTCTTGAAGACAAAATGCAACAGGCTTGTGTTTATTTAAAAGTAAGCTGATTTCATCATACTTAGGTTTTAAACCTCGGCAGTTTCATTGAATGACCTTATTTGATTTGATGTCACTAAGGCGGAAGTACGTGTTTACGGCCGTTGGGTTCGGCAGACTTTGGAGACTTGGGAGACTTTGGGAGTTCCAGACGTGCTGGATCATCAACCTCCATCTCCAAGTCTCCAAATCTGTTGTGCAGTTTAATCGGATCATCAGATCCTTTTGACTGCTTCCCTAACCCAATTGTATTATGGAGACCTTTATAACTACACCGTCAACAATAGTCTGTATCATGTTGGTCATGTTACGCTCATATTTTATACTGTTTATCAACTTGTTTGAGCAGTATACTTTGCATTCTTTATGGTAAGTAGAGGTATATGTCGATCGCAGGTAAGGGTATAGGCCATTACGTAATATATAGATCGTGTATCCGGTGATTTAGTCACTTGCCGCACTTCCTGATAAGATGGCGCGGGACTGGATCTGCCTTACAGTGGCGTTGGTCATCTACATATCAGGATGCGGTGCCTCTCACTTCAGAGGAGCACTAATCACGTGGAAGCCTGGACAATCAAAGGTAGGCTGTGTCAAAGACATTTCTTAAAGGCGGTACATGAGGCTTTTTCTAGACAAAATTTTAAAAACTGTTCGAATTCGTGGTAAAGATGTCAGTAAATATCTTAAATACTATGGTGCACCGTGTTGTTCATTGCTTAAATCGGAATTTACTCTATTGAATGAAATCGGGCTTAACATTGTAAAGTTAACCCAGGTGCGTAACTTAGAATAGCACATTTTACTGAGCAGAAGAAATTTCCGGCTAAACAAGAAGTCATGTTTACCGTTAGGCTCAATTTTAAGTTGGACCCCATAGAAACCATCGACACGCATGATGGACCTCTTTTAAGTTTTATGTTTATTGCTTATACAGTATCCATTTTAAGTTGCTGAAAACTTATTTCGCGTCGGATAATACTTGTTTAATATTATATAGCTTAAAGCGACAAACGGCAATCTTGATTAAATAAAAACCGCTAGTTTTCTTCTTAACCTGAATTTGTTTAGTCATTAATATGAATTATAAGAACAGTATAAAGGAAATTGTTTTTGTATATTGCTAACTGTTGATTATATTGCACATTATATTGCACTAATAATATAGTTAATAAATACTGCAAAGTAGATCCTTTGGAAGCAACAAACACAAACAAAGATAAAAATAGCAGACTCGGTTTTATTGAGTATGTTCATGTGTTCATGAGGGGTAATGTACAGTGCAACGACTCCTAGCACCGGCTTAAGCGATATTCTAGTTTAAAGCCACAAAGAGTGGGCTTAATGATCCAAAGGACCACTCAGTAGCAACACTACTGATTTGTAGTCGGGGCGACCTTTTACAGCTGCCACACAGCACTAAACAAACGCTAGTGTGAATGAAAAGTGGATCCAATAGAAGCAACAAATACAAACAAGAGATAACAGTAGCAGACTCGGTTTTATTGAGTCTGTTCATGAGGGGTAATGTCAAGCGCAAAACCTGTATTAGAATAAGAAGGAAAAATGAAAACTCATTGAATTATATTCAAGCATGTTTAGAGACAAACTGATACTGGATTAATAAATCCAGACACATATTTTAATTCTTGATACAAAACTTTAAAATTGCCGTGTGTCCCTTTAAAGATATTGTTGTTCATTGTCACTGTCAATAGTCGTATGGCTTTGTGGCGGCTGTAAAAAGTCGCACCGACTACATATAAGTAGTGTTATTACTTACTGGTCCTTTGGTATCACCAAGTCCATTCTTTGCGATTTTAAACTAGAATACCTCTTAATTACCTCTCATGAACAGATTCAATAACGCTGAGTCTTGCTACTTTAGACTCGCGTTTGTGTTTGTTGGTACCGAGGGATCCACTTTTCCATATTTAGTAGACAGTCAAAGGGCCCGTAGAGATCAGGATGACATTCAATATAATTAAAATTGGCATGTTTAGCAGAATGTTTAAACAGATGAACCTGTATTTATCAAAAACTGTAAAGTTATGCTTAATAAACAATAACATCAAAGCACCGCACGTACTATTAAACAGAAATAGCGTTATAATATGTTACGTCCTAAGCTAAGTATTTTCACGTCAACAATAATTCGATTTCAAACTTAATTTAAAAATACATGCTTGACGAGACGAGACAATACATTCACAGTAAGCACATATCAATATTTGCTAAATACACAAATCTTAGCGTGTTCATTGTCACTATTTTACATAAGATCCAAATCGTGGTTAACATCATAGTTACTTGTGAGATAAAATTCCAAATGATTTTAAATAGCAGACGACAAAACTAGATGGTCTGTACAGTTGGTCTGCGGAACAGTTGATCTGCGAGAAATACAAGGACAAGTATTATATGTTTTAAGGTTACATGCCTCATATAAAAACATTTCTAAATTATTTTTAAATTGTGACCACTTTATCCTTCAACTCCATACAAAGGAAACTATGATCACATAATATTATTCGTGTAATTTTCAATTGTTTTGCACCTTTGTGGCTTTTCCAATTCCTGTATCATTCTAGCTATATTCCGTTAATTCCATTGTTCGATAAAAACAACCACTTACTGCTCGCATATTTCTGTGTTGTTCGTTTTGTTTATTCTTGAACCGTAATTATAATGAATTCTGTAACTGCTCACCTCAATCATCGCCTTACCCACCAACCATCAACCCAATTATAAAAGAAATGGTTTTACTTGTTTAATTCAAATTACATGCACCTCATTTCTCAGCTCCCGTCAGCATTTTGTCGAAGTTTGGTAAAATATCAATTTAAATTATTAAAGTTCTTGAGCAAAAAATGATCAATTTCAAAGGAATTCACTAATAAAGGGGAGATTACTCAATGTTACCGATGGAAAATGGCTGGTTATAAAGGTCGATTAAAATATTTTGTCCATAAGCATTGTTTCCAAGTTTGATATACTTTCAATTAAAATTACTCAACTTATTGAGAAACACATCTTCAATTTCAACAAATTTCATCAGTTAGGTGCCAATAACTCCAGGAATTTGGTAGGTTATCGATCTTGACCGAGATATTGTATCCAAGTTTGAATAGTTTTGGATTAGAATTATTCAAGGTATTCTGCGGACACTAAATTTCTCTCCGTTTTTTGCACTTGCTTAACCTTTTACCTACTTTATGACCTTAGAGGGCTGAATGGCAATGACATCCGGTCCTACGGTGTTCGGGACACTCCAATAATTATCATGGTATCAATGAAACACTGGCTACTGAAAAATGTCATCAACTCAGCAAAATTATTTAAACTGTCAGGCGCGTAGCGTGCCATACTCATTTACTCACGTGAGTAAACTTTTCAACGAAGGCTCAAAAAATAAAAATTCGAAAAAACTCGAAAAACGCAATAAAAAGGTGAGCCTAAGTGGTGGTGGTGGTGGGGGGGGGGGGGGGGGGGGGGGGGGGGGGGGGGGGGGGGGGGGGGGGGGGGGGGGGGGGGGGGGGGGGGGGGGGGGGGGGGGGGGGGGGGGGGGGGGGGGGGGGGGGGGGGGGGGGGGGGGGGGGGTGGGGGAGGGGGGGGGGGGGGGGGGGGGGGGGGGGGGGGGGGGTGGGGGGGAGACGGGGGGAATGTGCTGATGACCCTAAAAGGACACCATAAGGGTCCACTGCCGTGACTTACAGCACCACCCAAGTCACGAGCACGACAACCCCTCCCGACCTACCCCCTGTGAGTAATTGAGATATTGGTCACGCTACGTCCCTGACTGTATTTGTTCGATTAATACGGGACCACACACTTGTTTTAGATAAAGGCTCTTATTCGACATATCAAATGTACTTCTTTCAAAATAAACCGAAACTGAAACATGAACGCAAACGAGAAGGTGAATCCCCCGACTGTGTTTTAAAGATACAACTAATAAATCTGTCTGCGTAAAGTAAAACACTCTATGTTGACAAACCATTAGAACGGTTAAATATTGCCACGGTTTATGTCGGTTTCGCGTGTTTAAAGCGACGGGCCAAAATGCAATAAAAGTCGATCATGTGAGCCGAAATCGATACCAGTTAAGTATAATGAGACCTTTTACAAAAAAAACACACTACAGCACTGTCGAATTAGTACAGTGCATATAATTGCTCTCTCAATCGTGGTTGGCAAATACTAACGCTTAGTTAAACCTAAAATTTAATGTTTAACATGTTCATGCTATTACATTTGTCTTGTGTAAAGTGATATGGCTAAATATCTGGTAAAAAGCCATTTTGATATGAATTGGTAGCATATAAACTGGTAGCAGTATAGTGTGTGTTTGTTGCTTCTAAGGGATCCAATTTTCTGATTTTATTCATGTGCTGCTTCAGAGCCCTGATTGACGATACAGGGTAAATAAAAGTATCGCAATCAGTAGTTTCAGCCAGAGGCAAAAACCAACCTCTAGAGTACGACCAAAAACAGCTGAGGGACGCAAGTTCATGCACCTATCTTCCTTTTCATTTTTCAGAAGGAGCAATCATACCTGCAATAATGATTGCAATCCTACTACGTTGTCTAGTTATTGCACAAAACAAAAGTATAAACGTATAAACTGAAGGAGGGGCACTAAGCACTAAGTGCGTTGCAATAATAAATGGTCGAATATCCAGATTAATGTGAAGGAAAATCATAGTTTTATAAAAGATTACTGTCACGTAACAAACAACTTGATCTTATAAGTTTGCTGCCCAATGTCTTTAATATGACTGGGACTGTGGTCCTTGCATGTGCTACATTTATTGCATACGCATTTACAAGTCAATGTAACAGGAAACGTCAATATTCGCTCATATTGACGTGTAGTACATGTAACGTCATATTGGGTGTGTAACGTATACTCATTTGTGAGTTGGTGCACTTTTCTGTATTCATGTCAAAAAAAGTATGTCACGTGATGTAAACAATGTTGAGTTCATTGTGTGAAATTGCCCGCTATGTAACGAATATTTTTGATGAAAACTAAATGTTAAACCCTATTGTTTTATTATAATTATTCGTTTATATTAAAATGCCGTACATACAATAAAAAGGTTGTTAGATTTGTATTGCGATATATGCACTTGTTCTTCTGCGTATAATATTGCGCTCCTAAAGTCGTGCAATATTGTTTACGCTAAAGAACTCGTGCATGTATCCCAATACAAATCTAGTAAACCTATAATTCATGGTTAGACTTTTAAATCTACTTTTAGTCCCATGACATCCCCAATCATACTTGCAGATGCTGACTACAACCATTCTACACTCTGGCATACCAGTCCTCTTACCATTTATTACTTTGTTGGAATTGACTACCTTTAAATTTACTATGATTGTTATTTCCTAATTCGCTGTTTGGCTTGAAACGGAAATGAATCATTTATCACTTAACTAAACCAAATAATAAGTAAAGGAAAACACCAGACATAAAAATTAACAGTCATCTGCATTGTCCTCAGTAGTAGTATACAAATGAGGGGGGTACCAGGGCCAGTTTTCCCTCGCGGGGGAACGAGAGGCAACTAGTGAAATATGCAGGGGGAACTCAGGGTACGAGGCGTTATTCTCATTAATATCACCCAAGATCTAATGTAAGCCCCACGCCTAAATCAATACCAACATATTTCATTAGTTTTCTCAAGCACCTCGCTCAGGGGAAACTCGCCTGATGATCCTCCCTCATTTGTATACTACTAATCAATCCGGTTTGTCATTTTAATAACATAACAAACGTAATCGTACGAAAACTTCGAGGTGCTGGATCAACCAAGACGGTGAAGGTCAGTTATTTATATCAACCAAGTCGGTGGAGGTTTGTGGCCCTACATGACCAGGTATATAACGCAGTGAAATACTGCAGTTTGTAGTATCCATTCTCACCTATGCACTCGGCCGGGATAGACGTCTTTTGTCTACCGGTCTACTTGGTGTGAATTTATTTTTTACTTCTAAATTTTAAATACCTACGAGTGGGGGTTTGGTGTTTGGGGGTATAGGTTACAGCAGTCTTATATACTGATACGTTTGCTCTCTGATTATTATCAGGGAGCAAACAGCTTGGACTGCTTGAAGGGGTTCTTTACTGCAGGACAGGGATGGTAAATCCATCCCCGTCACACAGTATAACCCACTACTTCTTTAATTTACTATACCATATACCCTATACACTGGATTCTATTTGGGGATATTAGTTTTTATTTGACCTTTTATCTTACTTTCGATAGAAGTTTAAAATTTTGTTTACGCCAGTATGGCTATAACTTCTAAATCTTAGTGAACACTATTCTAGATTGCAACGTACCGATCTATTGTTATCATTTTGACACCTTTGTCCAAATCTTAAAATTCTATTTTTAGAATGTATTCTTATCTAGAGGCGAGTGTACAGTTTCGGGAGTATTATTTCTACTACACAACTACTTTTCGTTTTCTCGACAAGATTTGTCTAGTTTAAAGATTCTTACTTCTAATATAAGAAGAAGTTACTCAATAGCAATCTAACGCACAATCTAATACTTTGTGTACTTTGTGTACAACAATTACATTGAAAATTCTTATTAATTTTACTAGAACTATTGTTAGTGATAGAGGATTTTCGAAACTATTCACTACTGTTATATAGAAACGTACTAACATACGTTTTCATTTTGTTTTCCGGTTTTGGGTTTTTACGGTTCATGCTACAAATATAGATACATCGTATTAATATAGTTACTTCTGATAGAGTGTAAGGTTTGTAGTGTTAATAATTTAGAGACTGATCCTCGCTTTTGAATTTCGTTTTCAAATAAAAATTATATATAGTATATATATTCAAAACGTTGGTAATAAACGTTTTTTTTCATACCATACACTTCCGGTTTTCTCGAGTATAAGTTAGTAACATATAGGGCATCAGTGTGATCAGGGGTACGTTGACATTTAGTTTTGCCAGTTCATTTTATACGGTGTATAGGATACGCTACTCCTATAGCAAACACTAGGATATAGAGTGCATAGGACCTACTAGTTACAACAGTGTCATACTGATATGTTTTCCTTTTTTATTATCAATAGTGCAAATATTTTGTACATTTGTACACATATAGTGTTAAATTTTAGTTAGTAGTTTGCCGATTAGTTGGTGAGACACGTGTGTACATCATATTTCGTAATCATATATATTCTTAAATTTAGTGATAATACAGTGTTAGAAATAGTTAAAATGTCTACCTTTAATAATTTATCTACAGAGCTTGGCGAGCGGCGGGCCTCCGCCCCACCACAACCACCACATTACCCATAACAATTGGCAGCATAGGTTTTACTTTAGGGCCAAAGGGGACATTAAACTTACAAAAGCTATCCCACCATAGTGAGATTATCTTCGATAATCTCATCAAAATTTCCCAATAAGATCAGCAGGGTCATCCCACTAAAATCTGGATGGGATCTTCTTATAGAAGCCAAGTCGTCGGAAGCCAAGAGCTTGATCTTTAAATCAGCCCCATCGACTTTGATGACTTGGAGATACTTATGATCACGCCTGCCACCATTACCAGAGAGGGAGTAATACATAATGTTCCGGTGGACACAAATCTATCGGAACTTAAACAGGAATTGGTGGACGAACACGATAACGTCCCCAATATACTCTCTCTCTCGGTCTTACTTAATACGTTTGGCAGGCAGACCGGAGCTGTCAAGGTTGTTGTTGGCGGGGACTCGCTCCCGAGACTCCTTAAATACACCGACACATTAACTGCCTTGAGGTTGAGGAGTTTGTGTCCC